>PVHP010004942.1:47758-68158 GCA_004024765.1 Zapus hudsonius
CCCAGAAATATATTTTTAATTAGTTCCTTCATGAAAAGTCCTTAAGGGATGAGCTCTTTCCTTTTTTTTTTTTTTTTTTGTTTATTTCTATCTTTGTTTTGTCCTTTATATTTTGTTGTGTTCTGCATTTCTTGGTTGAATTTCTTCTGTGTATAACTATGAACTTAGCTGTGGCGCGCTCCTCGACCAGTGAGGAAGAACGACCACCACTCGAAGATCCTTCCCAGATCACACTTTAATGGAGAGCCTTTGATTGAGGGGGGGGGCAGGAAGCGAAGGGGCAAGCGCTAAGAAGCAGCTGCTTTTATAGGAAAAAAGGACAGGATCATCCCATGATTGGCTGGCTCCTGCTTGCCACCCCCAGACGCCACGGGATTGGCTAGGATCAGGAGATCAAGCATGCACAAAAGCTTGTGACCTCCTTGCTCTAACAAAGTAGTCTTCCAAGCATTGCCTAATCCCAAATGCTGGGATTAAAGGCGTGCGCCACCACACCCGGCTCTCTGTAGTGGGATTAAAGGCGTGCGCCACCACGCCCGGCTCCCTGCATTTAGCATACATTCACTCTGTAAAAAATACTTATTGAATGCTTACTGAATACTTGCTGTATAGCAGTAAGTAAACCAAAGAAAAGTCTCTGCCCTCTGGTGTCTACATCTTAAGGGGGAACAACAAACAAGATAATTAAGCAAAATGTTCAATATTTTGTGGAATGAAACAAAGAAAGGAAACAGGGAGAATGAAAGGAAAATGCAATTTTAGGGAGAATAACCAGAGATGGTAGTATTTGAGCAGAAGCCTAAGGGAGCTGAAGTGTTAGGACCTGTGGAGAGAATTCTTAGAGAGGAAGTCACAATTCCAGAGCAGCCCTAGAGCTGGGGCAGTACCTAGATTAGGAAGCCAGGAAAGGAAGTGGAGAGCTGGGTAGAGCCCAGGTCACAATAATGTTGGGGATCAGACCTTCAACCTTGAACTCCATTGTTGGATCTAACATCTTTCCTCGCTAGTGAGATTCCGAGCCAGTAGATTTTTGGCAGAAGGTGACATCATCTGAAGTCTTTCAGCAGGATGGCTTTGGCTGCTGAGTACGCTAACAGGAAGAAGGGCAGAAGCAAGGAGGGGTGTAGCTGCAAGGGCAGTGATCCAAAGGAGGCATCAAAGAGGCCCAGAGACCAGGTGGCAACCATGTACCATAGTGTTGAAAGCAGTCAGAGTCTAGATAATATTATGAAGGTAGAGCTAATAGGATTTGGTGGCAGAATAAGATTTAGGGTTCATGAGGAGAAAAAAGAGAAGTAGAACATGACATCCTGCTTTGGTAGGAACACCAGCAGCATGGAATTGCCATTTGCTCACCAGCAGAAGATTCAGTGGGGAGAGGAGGGCTTAATGTGGGGTGTCTGTCACTAGAAAGAGAAGATGCCTCTGTGGTAGTTGGAATGTGACAGTATAGTTGGCCCCATAGACTCAGGTGTTTTATTAAAATTGATATAACTCCAGCCCCAAGGTGTGTGCAGAACAGCTTGAGCTCAGGGGTTCATGCTCACTGCAGTTGTTTCTCTCTGCTTGGATGTGTGGAAGTGAGCAGGTTCTTCAGCCATTGATGGAGTTTCCCCTGGATCTGTGAGCTGAAATAAAAATGTTCGTCCCATAAACTGTATTTGTTTGGATATTTGTCCCAGCAACTACAACAGCCTCTGAAGTCAAGAGGCAGGTCAGGTCTGGAATATCTGTGTTGGAGGCATCTGTGCATAGAGGGCTGTAGTTACCAGGAAACAGAACATGATTAGAACCACCATCATCAGAGCAGCTGGGACACCAGCAAGAAACCCTCCAGATTGAGCCTGCTGAGTGTCCCTCCTAAGAGGGTCATGGGAGAGTCCTCAGACTCTCACACAAGACCTTAGCTGCTCTCTGGCATGCCTCTTATACCTCCCTGCTACCTATCTGTAATTCTGATCCAATGGCTCGTGGTCTCGGAGGTGCTAGAGTGTATAGTGTAAGGAAGAGGAGTAAGGAGTGGCTCCGTCTATGCACATCTGTGCAGCTATGGGGAAGTCATCATCCATTCTGAGGGGAGAGGTTATGGTGATACAACTGCGTTGGGATTACCCCCACTCCTGTAACTGCCCGCTCATGCTAAATAAGCTCATTTAACTCATTGATTCACTAAGCTGGACTTTAGTGTAATTATACTTTGGTCATTTGTAGTTGCCCTATTAGTGGGGAGGTGCTTCCTTCTGTCTCCCCAGGAAAGTTCATGTACCACTTGGGAACCGGCTGATGGCAAAAATAAGGGGACTCAGAACTTATAGGGGAGCTGGTATTGTGGAAATAGCTGTGGACTTCTTGTTCCTTTGCAGGACTGTCTTCCAGAATCTTTAGGGGCACTGTGGCCCCAGCTCTAGGTCTCTGCTATAATTATGCCTTCTTCCCCAAGCCTCACTGTCACAGACCTCTGATCCCTTTTCATTTTTTTTTTCCTTGTTTTGGGCAAGTAGGTATTTCCTTTTCCTTTCTCAGTTCATGTAAAATTATATGTGTGGGAGAGAGAGAAAATATGTGTGTGTATGTGATTGTATATGTGCATGTGTGACTGAGGGGGGAGGGAGACAATAAAGAATATGTGTGCACCCATGTGTGTTTTTATGTGTGTGGCACATGGGTGTGCATGGAAGCCAGAGGTTGATGTTGGGCATCCCCTTAGTTACTTTCTATCTTAATTTGAGATAAGGTCTTTCACCGAATCTAGAGTTCACAGATTAGGCCAGCTAGCCAGCAAGCCCATGGGATCTACCTGTTTCTGCCTCTACATGCTGGGACTGCAGGCAAGCCCCACGATGCCTGGCTGTTCCATGTGCCTTTCTCTCACTGAGCCGCCGCCCAGTCACTAAAGTAATTTGTTATATTTATTACAGCATTTTCATCCATTTATTGAAAGATTTGACCATTCTGCCAGAAACAGAGTCAAAGTCAGGTTCTAATTAAAATCAGGGATTAATTTTTTAAATTAATTTATTTGCAAGCAGAAAAAGAGGGAAGGAGAGAGAAAGAGAGAGAGAGAGAGAGAGAGAGAGAGAGAGGGAGGGGGAGGGAGGGACAGACAGAGAATGGCCACACCATTCCTCTTGCTGCCTCAAATGAACTCCAGATGCATGTGCTACTTTGTGTATCTGGCTTTACATGGGTACTGGAGAAATGAACCCAGGCCATCTTGCTTTAAAAGCAAGCGCCTAAACCACTGAGCCATCTCTCTAGCCCTCAAGTCAGGGTTTGGACGTGTGATCTGTGTGGATGCCCATCTGCAACCACCTGTTTAAATAACACTCCTCCCAGCCCCAGTTTTCCTTACTTTTTTTCTTGATGTAACCTTGCCAACTGCAGTTTCCTTGCTGTCAGTAAATACTCCTGTGGCCAATGGTCTTGAACTATCTCTTTATAATTTAATTTTTCAGGCTTCTTAAGTGAACCAGAAAATGTGTACCATTTAAAGTATTATCAGTAGCTGCACTGTGTGCTTGGGCCGTTCATCCATACCCCAACAGGCACTTTAGGAACAAAAGTGTATCGATTCACAGCAGGTGCTGGTGAGAAGCCAAAACCCACATCTCTAATGCAGGCTTGCTCTTCCAAAAACATAAAGGCCTTCCCAGAAATTAGAAGACACAACCATCCGTGTTAATTACCAGTTAACCTGGTAGCATAGGAATTTTCTGTTTGGTTTATGACTTTTTCTGATATAGAATATTTCTGTGGATTTCAAAACGTGTTTGCCAGTGTGTAGAAAAATGTATTTAGCTTTTTATGATGGCTACATATGCAACAGATTCTAAGTTTGAAATTAATAAGGCTGGGGAGAATGCTTAGCAGTTAAAGGCACTTGCTTGTAAAGCCTATTGACCAAAGTTTGATTCCCCAGAGCCCATGAAAAGCCAGATACATTAAGTGACACATGTGTCTGGAGTTCTTTTGCAGTGTCAGGCCCTGGTACACCCATTATCTCTCTTTGTCTCTCACCGTCTTTCTTTCTCTCTCTCAAATACATAAAATATTTTAAAATAAATAACATTGACACCATGATCTATTAATCAGATGTTACAGGCAGTTTATACTTTTGCTGAAGAAACTTCATTGAAATTTCTCCTGTTTACCTTGATTCAGCATTTAAAAAAAAAATAGTGTTAAGCTTCAGGTGCTGACTGTTTATAAAAATATGCAGCATTGACAAAATGATTACTCCTAGTATACTTGTTAGCTCTACTATTCAGCCCATGTTTCTCTGACTAACTAAACTACCCATTTACGAGAAAACGGCTTTCCTTGACAAATAGCACCTGAGAGGAGAAAAGAGAAGGGGCAGCAGGCTTAGCCACCCTCCCCGGAAACAGCATTTAACTGTGAAATTGCTCATATGGGGGAAAAAAAGTCTTGAAAATCCTTCTAAAGAAAAAGTTATTTCCACTGGGATTAGCTCTCAAGTAAAGAGTAGCTAAAATAATAGAGAACCAGGGTAGTAACCTTTCCAAGTAGAGCCGGTTACCAGTGCTGTCTGAAGGACCTAGACCCCAGGGTGCTTCCTGGAGATCCATAGTCCTGTCACTGGCTGGGGTTGGAGCCGGGCACCCAGCCTGCCTTGCAAGCAAGGAAGGAAATGAGGCTCAGGCCATCGCTCTGTGGGCTTTGGTTCATCCTTCTGTTTGCTGCTGAATGGGAGCCTTGTTGTGGAAGTGCTTCCCTTGACAACCACCATTCCTCCCTGAACCTCCTTTGGCCCCTTTAGGTCACGTGACTAAAGGAACAAAGCTCCGAGATACTTGAATAAAATATCTTTAAACTGCACTTCAAAGCTAGAGAATTAACTTTTCTACACATAAAACAACAGAACTTCTTGAGAACTGATTTGGAAGGTTAAAAATTAGAGCCAACCTTCATTACTTTTAGATTCCCACCATTCTATAATTAGTCCAATGTGTTCCCAGAAAAAGTTGTTTGTTCATTCATTCAAAAAACATTGAGTGCCAATTCTGTACAAGACGCTATGCTAAGTATTTAAACAATTCTTCATTGACTTTAGCCCAGAATTTACTCTGACACTGGTTAGTTTTGTTTCTTTTCTGTTCTTTCTGAATTCTATTCATTTTGGTTTTTTTTCCTTAATTTGAAAACTTTAGACAGTAAAGAAGGATACAACATAAAAGATGCACATTCCCTATCACCACCTTCCCCGCTCTCTAGGGGACCATCAGTACCTGCTGCAGGTGAATCCTCCCAGTTCTCATTTTCTTTTTGTTACACATGTACGTATAACCAAGGGTTACAGGTTACACATACACATATACATGTAATCACATAGTGTTGAGAGGTATATTCATCAACTTCTTGTTGCTGGGACAAAATATCTGACAAAAATCAGTTTCAGGCAGGAAGAGCTTAGTTCAACTTACAGTTCCAGGTCCCAGTCCATCATGGTGGGGAAGGCATGGAGGCAGGACCTTGAGGCAGCTGGTCACATTTAGCCCACAGAGAGGAAGCAGGGAGAGATGAAGATCGCTGCTCAGTCAACTCTCCCCTTTTCATCCAGTCCACGATCCCAGCTCGTGGAATGATGCCACCCACAGGTAAGATGGCTCTTCCTACTTCAGTTAGCCTAATCAAGATGATCTCTCACAGCCCTGCACAGAGGCTGATCTAATCTACATAATCCCTCTCTGGTGAGTCTAGTTCCTGTCAGGCTGGTAATCAGTATAAACCTTCACTAGGGCTTTGGAGAGTGAGAATGGCCATTTATGAATCACATCCTATATGTGATCTTCAACTTTTCTTTTAACTCTCTACCTTGCTTGTTTTCTGTGTTGGCATATGTGGCTCACCCTTGTACTTGGTAATAATTGCCTGATAATCTATAGTATTGATAAACACTTTTTAATTTTTGTCTTCAGTTTTTAACCTAATGATTTCAGTCAGCATTTTTGTTTCTTCATACATTCTGCAAGTACTCTTATGTTTTTCCAGTTGTTCTTCAGTGGGTTTGGGTGTTACTTTGATTGGAAACAGTTAAAAAATAAAGAAGCCCAAGTTAACCAATTTACTGGCATTAAAAGGCTGTCATCGCTTTCCTCCCTCAGCATTCTCGCAGACTGTCGATGGAATTCCTGTTTGAAATACCCACAGAGATTAGGAAAGAGTACAAATCCCTGGGCTAGAGACCAGTATAGAGATATCACAGACTCGTGTTGTTCTGGCCTCCAAGTGAAGCCCATGCCCTCTGCTTATGTTTTTAAATAATTTGCTTGAGCTGAGATGCCGAGAGGCCTACTGAGCTCAAGCCTCATCCGTGTTACTGTTGCTTTGGGCTCTGCTTGTCTATATCATATTCACATCTATCCATGGCTACCTACGGTTAGCTTCCCAAAACACTACAATACACTAACAATCCATCATGCTAACATTTTCAGTGGCTTCCTTAATACGAAAAAATGTATTGAACCCAGAAGCCAGTGTCCACTAGAGACAGTCTTTATCTCTAAAGTCAGAAGCAAAATAAAAATATCTGTTGTTAGCCATACATATTTGTTTTGAACCTTTTCCTAAAATGAAATGAGAGTATTTTTTAAATACTGGAAAAGATTTAAAGCCCTGTATTATAGAAGCAATTATATCTAGCAGCAAAAACAAACAAACACAAAGTGGTAGCTCTGGTGCTCGCTCTCTCTCTCTCTCTCTCTCTCTCTCTCTCTCTCTCTCTCTCTCTCTCTCTGAATCTCTGCTTGAAAATAAATAAATAAAATATTTAAAAAACAACAAAAAAACCAAAAGCTTATCAAGTAGTATGAGCTTAGAAAAGTGTTAGATGTAAGACGAATATACAACATTTGATAGCTTTCTTATATGATAGTATCAACTCTTCAAAATAATAAAAAGGATACCACATATTAAGCACTGGGAAGTGACCTCTAATAAAAAGAAATAATATAGACACAGCAGTGAAATCTTACCAAGAGACATTAACTGTGGTGCAAATAAATACAGAAACATATTCTTCTGTATATATCTAAGATGTTTAGATAACTGTTTAAAACTGGTATTTTTAGCCAGGAGTGGTGACCTGTGCCTTTAATCCCAGCACTCAGGAGGCAGAGGTAGGAGGATCACTGTGAGTTTGAGACCAGCCTGAAACTACATAGTGAATTTCAGGTCATCATGTGCTAGAAGTGAGACCCTACCTCGAAAAACAAAAACAAACAAACAAACAAAAAAAATCGAACACCAAAACAAAAAAACTGGTGTTTTGGGCTTCCCCCAAATTTGCTACAGTATCAGTCAAAATTCTTATGCTTTTAAATACTTTATTCAACAGTAAACATTTAAATCCCATTTGACAGGCATTGTTGTGGTTAGTTGGAATCCATCAGTGAAAAAAATAGGCCAACCCCCACCCCTGCTGACCTATAACTAACTTATCAACTCTGGTTGAACGAGAAGCCAGCCATAATAGACACAAGAGCTAGGGAATGGTAAACTCACCGGAGTGTGATCAGCCCTGTGGAGGCTACACAGGGATGGAGGATTGATCATTCAAGCTGGACATTAAAAAACTGAGTTGCCGTGCTGAGAGGTGGCTCAGTGGTTAAGGTGTTTGTCTGCAAAGCAGAAGGACCTGAGTTTGATTCTTCCTCCTGTCTCCTCGCTCCTCTGTCCTCCTGTGGAGCTTCTCCAGAATCCCTTCTTCTCTCCTGACAACCCATTCCATTCCCTCTTCCTCTCACTTTTCCTCCCCCTCCCAGAACAACCCTTCAGCCTTCAAATATGGTCCTGGATTTGCCATCATTCTTACGGATGTCATCCCCTCATTCTGCCACCGGGTGGCAGAGCACTGCTGAACATTGAGTTACTGGACCTGCATTCCTCAGTAGATGTCTCCAAGGGCTGAACATGGAAGTAGCCAGAGATTAATAACGTGGGCTACAAGTCCCATAGGGTGAGGATTAGATGGGGGAGCGGTTTCCTCTACTTCCTTTTTGGCACACATCACTGTGTATCACTGTTAGGAATGGTTTTTCTTTCTTGGACTAAAAAATACATCAAATGGCTCTGGGGTCACCTTTCTACCTTCAGATTTTATTTGCACTTTCTTCAGAGGACTGGGGGCGTAGTTCAGTGGTGGGACACTTGCGTAAGATGTACCACGCCATGAGCTCAACCTCAGCACTCCAAAAATGCTTTCCTGTCCAAACCACCCTGCTGAGGTTGCAGCACTGTTCCATCCTCAAAGCTTTGCTTTCTCCCAAGTGAAGTCCTTCTGGAAAGCCAAAAAGTGGATTCTGAATGAGCAGCTGGGTATGCAATATTAGTGCTAAGTTTTACAAGCGCCCTGCCTCTAGAAGTTCTGGGTGCAGCCTGGCAGGAAAAGAGCATAAACACTGGAACCCGTAAGAATTGTTAATAAAAGCATCAATGGGCAGTCCTGGTAAGTGGAAGATGACTTAGGCATTAGCTGCCTCTGAAGCCTGAGGCCATTTGGGTGATGGCTGCCTACAGAGCAGTTAGACTTTCAACCCCACATAGGTAGATAAGCAGAGCTTTAACCCCTGATTGACCAGGCTTTGGCCTTCACATCAGCATGCCACAGTGAGAGTAGGGTGATACTGCCCTGGAAATAGCTTCAGAAGATTGAATACCCCCTACACACACACACACACACACACACACACACACACACACACACACAGAGCTTAGCACGGAGGTCTTTTCTGGATCAATTCCCAGAATGCTCCATTTATATCCTCCACTTTTGAAGACATTAATTTGTCCTGGAGGAGAGAACTATAAACTCGAACACTTGGGTCCCAATTGTTTTTGCCCTTGAACAACAAGCTGTTGCAGTCAGCTTTCTAGTTGCTGCGCAGAAAGAACCCAAACAAAAGCAGCTTGTGGAGGAATGGGTTTATTTGGCTTATGGACTTGAGGGGATACTCCATCCTGGCAGGGAAAACGATGGCATGAGCAGAGGGGTGGACATCACCTCTGCCACAGCATTGGAAACAGCAGCAGGAAGGTGTGCCAAACACTGGCAAGGAGAAGCTGGCTTATAACCCCCATAAACCCATCCCCAACAACACAGCTCTAGCGAGGTTTTAATTCCCAAACTGCCATCAGATGAGCATTGATCACTGAGAACACATTCATTTGTTTGTGGGGGACACCTGGATCAAACCATGACACAAGCCCTGTGCATCAACGGGCTGTTTCTAATGCTCATTTGTCCCCATGAGCCAGGGCTTCCCGCTGTCCTAGCTGTTGAAATTTTAGGCCACACAAATCTTTGTTGTGTAGAAATGTCCTTTGTATTATAGGATGCTTAGCAGCAACTGTGGCCTTCATCAACTGGATGCAGTGCGTGAGGCCCTCCTCTCCACACCCACCAGTCATGGCAACATTGAATGCCAAGGGGGCTGGGAAGGAGTCTCTCCTCTCTCCCTGAAAAACACTGGTTTTAACTAACATCCGACAAGGAACGCCTGTAACCTAAGGAAAACCAAAACTAACAACCAACAAAAGGAATTTAGATAAACACTCAATGCAGAAAGGAGGTCAACAGAAGCTTAAAAGAAAACAGCTGTTTTCAGAGGCAAGAGGACATCATATCCGAGAATGAGATCTAGCTTTTTATAGCTTAGAAATGGCCTAGCCTATTAAAATGTTGACTGAAGAAACGAAAAACAAATCTATGAAGAACTGCATGATTACATTGAGGAACTCTGCTTTTCAAGCATAAGAAAATGATAAAAAAAAAACAATAAAAAGTAAGCAAGTCAGACAATAGAGAAAAAGGCAGGGAAATGAGAAAAGTTCAAAAACAAAACCAAAGAATGGCCCAGGGAAAATGCCCTCAACTAGAAGGACGTGACCACCAGCTCAATAAAACTGTAGCCACAACAACCATCTGCAAGTCTGAAAACCCCTTGACAAAGAGGAGATACCAAAGCTTCCAGAAGGGGAGCAAATAAAAAGAAAAAGAAAGGCAGTGAAAGAAAGGGGTGAAGGAAGAAAGAGAAAGAGAGAAGGACAGGAACAGTGGAGCCCAATGGTAGTTACAACTTATTGACATGAAATATTTTCTTGAGGGTAGGATCTTACTCTAGCCCAGGCTAACCTGGGACTCATTCTATCTCACAGTGATCCTCTTACCTCTGTGTTTTGAGTGCTGGGATTAAAGAAAATATTTATTTATTAAAGAAGTAACTCATACCATAAACATCAATATTTCAAGGCTAGTATATGATTTTTAGAAGCATGGGAGTTTGGGAGAGTTTTTGTTGCATTTTTCTTTACATTTTTGGGTTTGTGTATGAATTGGTGATAGTTTTTTGGTTGGTTGATTTATCCAACAACGTCTGTAAAACTAACTTGCTGTTTCCACATAGCACCACCGCTTCTCTCCACAAGGTGGGGTGCTGACTTCACAGTGGATTGGGTGTGTCTCCAATTCCCAAGCAGTTTTTTTAAATTAATATCTTTATTATGAATAATTATATACATTTTATGAGCAAATCTTACGAAGGTGCCCCCATTTCTCTCATCTCTGTCCTCTGCCCACTGGGGTTCCTCCTCGGTCTGCAAACTGGATCTGTCCATAGGGTAGGGGTTATGAACTGCACCAGAGAGAGCCAGTTCCCCCCCCCCCAGGCAGTTTTAAAAGAAATGCTTATAAACAAATATAAGTGCAATCGTGAAGTCTTACTGTACATATACATGGTAAACTATATATTATAACATATGAAAATGTCCTTTTTATTTTTGTGAACCTCACTATGAGCAGTTCTAGGTAAAAGCAAAGACCTCTAATTGAGAAGAAAGCTAGTGTACATGGGAGAATGTCCAGTAAGAAAATTATTATAAAGTAGGAACTGTGCTTTGGCTGTCTCACTTCTCCCTGCTTTTACTAAGTGATTAAAACAGCTTCATCTCTTAAATTCCTCCACAAACCTGCTTTATTCTGCTGTAGACTTGATCCTACTGGTGCCAAGGTCCATCCCTAGACCTTCGTCTTTCTACCAGACAGGGCCTGGCTGAGACCTTGAGGCTCCACTCCAGGCCAGTCCTCTGGTGGGTGTGTCCATGTCTGCCTAGAATGCAGGTTCTCAGTATTATTTTCCTGCCTTCCTAGTTGTGCACCACCTGCCAGGTCAGCCCATTGCCCCTGTTCTAGGTGCAAACGCTTATCCTGCCCCGTTTCAACCTGGAAAGTACACGCTTTCTAACCCCAAGGTGTATATTGTACTTGACAGTGTTTTACTGACTCAGCTCCTCAGGAAGCTGAGGCATGAGAATTGTAAGTTCAAGTCCTGCCTGTATTCTATATGACCAGCCTGGGCAACTGAGTGAGACCCTGTCTCAAAACAACAAGAAGCAGGTTGCTTGGGAAATAGCGTAGTTGGTCAAGTGCTGGTGGAGCAAGCATGAGGATCCAAGTTTGATTCCCCAAACCCACATTTTTAATAAAAAGCTAGGCATGGTAGCACATGCCTGTAATCCCAGCACTGAGGAAGCAGAGACTTAGCCTACCTGGCAAGCTGCAGGCCACCAAGAGACCCTGTCTCTGAGGATCACTAACACCTGAGGTTGTTTTCTGTCCTATGCACATAGCACACATATATGTGCATGCACAGTGTACTCACACACACAAATGCAAGAAGTGCAAACAGTGCTGAGGACGAAGCTCGGTGGGAGACGCTCACTTGGCATGCATGCAGCCGGGGTTCAGTCCTGGGTACTGCACAATAAATAAGCAAACAGACCCCGGGGAATAGTGATGGACTCGCAACCTGTTTCCTCGTGCCTTCTCTCCCTGGGGCATGGTGATACCTTTAACCCAGCAAAAACAAGAGTTGTCCCACAGCCTCCTTAAAGCCCCTCCCCAGTTGTTTACCCTCTCCATTCCTTCTGTGGTGTGGAGCTCTCCTCAGGGCCTTCAGTATCATTATCCTGATATATTTCAGTGACCCTCCAAGTGCCTTTCCTTGTCTGTTGCACCACATCTGTTCTCACAGTTGCCAGAATGCTGTCTGGTGAGTGCATATCTGATCACAGATGCCCTTTAACATCTGTCTTTATTTCTGTTTTCATTTTCCACCCTCCTTATTAGAGATACCTCCATTCTCCCCCAGAATCCTGGTCAGAAACTTGCATTGAAATTTCAAGAACAATTAAATTTTTATTTAATATTTTAATTTCTTCTTGATAACTTCATATGTGTATTAATGTATTTTTATCACATTCACTCTTCATTACACCTTCTTTTCTCCCTCCCACTTCAGCTGGAACCCCTTCAAATAGTGTCCCAAATAGTGTCCCACCTAGTGTTTAGGATTCTCTGGGGCCTCCCTAACCAGCTCATAGGGAGATGCCCCACATCTGCCATTGGCATTTTCATTTAATGAGTTATGGCCTCTAGGAGCAGGCTGTTTCCACTTGAACTCTTTTTCTTTTCATTTAAAAAATATTTTTATTTATTTCTTTGCAAGGAGAGAGAGAGAGAGAGAGAGAGAGAGAGAGAGAGAGAGAATGAGCAAACCAGGGCCTCCTGCGACTGCAAACGAGCTCCAGCAGGTGCATGAGCCTCTTGGTGCATCTGGCTTTATGTGGGTGCTGAAGACTTGAAGCCAGATCATAGGCTTTGCAGGCAAGTGCCTTAACGACTGAGCCATCACTCTAGGCCCTCTTTTCATTTTTAAAAACTTGTATGTGCGCAGTGAGTCCAACAACCCAAGCCAGGGGGAAGACAGGCACCGAGGATCCTCAAAATGTTCCAAAGCAGAAATCTTAAAACTGCTAAGAACTCAACGCTGAAGTCGACTTAAAACTCACCCACCATGGCTCAGGGAACTTTGCAGAAGAGGGGGATGGAAAGATTGTAAGAGCCATGATGGGGCAATATCTCGAGGCATTGCCCCCCCTCCCATTACTGGCTCACACAACACATAGCCCTCAATCCCCACAGAGCATACCAGCAATCCCACTGAGGAGGGCCCACAGTGGAATGGGGGGCAGGGAGGAGGGAAATGGAGGTACCAACACATGACTTGTGCATACAAAGGTTCTACTTTAAAAACATGTGTGTATGTACATTCATGTTCACATGTGTCAATGTAGGCATGCATACTCCATGACATGTGTGGTTGGAGACTGAGATAAACCTTGTAAGAAATGAGGCTGGATCTCTGGTTGGTTACTGTTGCATTCACCAAACAACTGGCCTGTGAGCTTCCTGGTGGTGCAGGGATTCTCCTGTCTCTACCTCTTCTCACTAAAGATGCTGGGGTTACAGATACTTATGGTACTAGGTCTGGTTTTACATGAGTTCTGGGATCCAACCTGAAGTCCTCATATGTATGTATGTGTGTGTATGTATGTGATATTATATAAATATATATTTTATAAAGAGTGCATTATTTTAAAACATAATGAAAGAAAACTGAAGCCATGTTTGGGTGAATGAAATTTGAGCATTTTAGTTTTGTCTTGTTTCCAAGATTCTGCAATAGTGTGGCATTCATTAAATAATAAGTATACTGTATGTTTCAGTGTGTGGTAACAACAAAAAATGACTTCATAGACCACTTGATCTGCTGTGTTGTGGCTTATGGTACCATCTGGATTCTTTGGTGGAATTATTTCCATCTAAATCACTCTAAACTTCTATTTAGTTCTCACAAATCTCCAGCCAGATATGTTTGTGGTTTCTAGCAATGATGTAATTCTGGAACCCACTTTGAAAGTTATAAGTTGTCATATATTATTAGTGTTTAGCTGAGCATTTCATATCATTTCAGACAAGCTAGAAGCTTGAAAACAGTCTCTTTTTCCACTTTATTTTTTTACTCTTCAGCATTCTACTTTTCTTGTCTATCTTGCCACTACCTATTTCGTTTTGCATCAGTCAAGATGTATAGGGAACATTGGGAGACCCTATGGGCATATAAAATACTATAAGCCATGGCCCTTGTCCCTCCTTAATTAGGAAGTTCAGAGAGAATGTTTTGTTAAGGTATTTTTTTTTTCCTTCTCTGGGGTAGAGAAAGAAAAAGAATCTTATTTCTTGGCTGATTGCATGAAAAAGGCTAGCTCATGCTTCACAATGTATACATATTCACAATTTACACATTGAACTGCATGAGAAGAAATAGACCAATTGAATTTATTCTTTCTCCAAGCAGGAGCCCAGTTGGCTGCCAGGCGGGAGCAATACCAAAATAGTAGCACTTGCCTAAAGGAACTTGGAGCCTGAAAGTCAACAGAAAAGCCTAAATATTTCAAGTTCCTATGTTTATATTGTGTGTTTTCAAAAAAACAAAGCCTTGTGGGTCAGAATAGGGAGGGCACTGGTAGCAATGGTGGATGGTCCCTTTGCTAGGTTCAGCCTACAGTGCAGTACTGGACAGAGGACAGAGTCAGAAGAAACACTGTCCCGCAGACAGGAGAAAGTGTCCCTAGTCAGTAGATAAAGTAGGTGAGTTGGAAATCAAAGAAAGGAAAGGAATCATGTCCGGATGGATAGTTCCTATTCACTGGATTCATAGACAAAGTACAACTGCATGTGGAGAGAGTGGTGAGGCATAGAAATCCAAGGATGGCCCCTACACCCGAGGGAGGCGTAGAGATCCAAGGATGGCCCCTACACAGGAGGGTGTCAGCGTTGTCACTTTGAGGAAGTCCAGATTCCTGAGGCTGGGGACTCAATGCAGTTGGCAGAGTGCTGGCCTAAACATGCACAAAGGGGCTCAGGTTGACTCCCCGGAACCCGTGTGACTTGCACTCTGTAACCCCAGTTGGTGGTGGCTGAGGCCTAGAGTGCTGAGGCTTGCTTACCATGGCAGCTCCTGGCTGAGGGAGAACCCCCGCCTGTCTCAAGGACATGTGTGGCATTAGAGGACTCCTCTGGCCTCTGCACACATGGCCATGGTGTGCACATCTACATGCACACGCACACAGTCATATACCACGCATTAAGCACGTACTCTACACAACCACACACAAAAAGAAAAAAAAACTCAGATTCCTCCGATGTGAAGCAAGAGTTTGGATCAGTTGGTTTCTTATACAGACTGGACTTCTAGAAAGTGTAATAATTTTTAATCTGTATGTGTTGTAGAACACTGCCTCATGACCCTCATGCGCTCTCAGCAGGTAACTACATCTGATTAGGCCCATGAGCAGTCTGTCCAAGAGAGGAGCTCACTGGAAGCATGAAGTCTCACCCGTCCCCAAGGGGAACAAGCATTTATAATAGCTGCCTATGAGGTGCCCATGCTCCTGTAGAGAACCCTTCACCCATGTTTCTTATAAATAACCTCAGGTAAATTCTTTAGTTCACCACGTATGACTTGGGGGAATGGCTCTTTGATGTGTCATTAGTCCATGTCTGGAGTGAATAGTTGTTTGTTCCTGTCTGCCCAGAAAAGGTTCACAACACAGTGTGGGCATGTATTTGCAGAGTACTTGTGATGTGGGAAATGCCAGTTTAAGCCCTGGTATTATAGCAGTGTGCAAGGTGGAATCCTTTCCCTCAACGAGCTTCATCCTCAGGGGAGGCAAACAATTAAACACTCATATAAACGAACAAGTTAACTTGTGCTGATAATTGCTATGAAGACAATAAAATAAGAAAGTTTGATGGATGGCGCTGGCGAGATGGCTCAGCAGTTAAGGCACTTGCCTGTAAAGCCTAATAACCTGGGTTCGATTCCCCAGTACCCACATAAAGCCACATACCCAAAGTGGCACATGCATCTGGAGTTTATTTGCAGTGGCTGAAGGCCCTTGCATGCCCATTCTTTCTGTCTTTCTCTTTTCTCTCTATGTCTTTCTGCTTACAAATAAATAAATAATATTAAAAAATAAAAAAGAGGCCAGGGTGGTAGCACACATCTTTAATCCCAGCACTCGGGAGGCAGTGAGGAGGATCTCGGTGAATTCAAGGCCACCCTGAGAATACATAGTGAATTCCAGGTCAGCCTGGGCTAGAACAAGAGTCTACCTCTAAAATCCCAGTGTGTGGGGCACACTGAAGTGAACATAGAGGTGATCACCCCGTGTGTGGTCCCTCAGCTCCTTGCCTCCACCAGTTTCCGATTCTCTTCTGAGAATGAATTGGGACTTCCTTGGGCTGCTCAGAGAATCTTACTGAATTCAAGTGTATTTTATAAAATGAGTTCCAACTCTCTTATCTGAAACCCTAAAAATTGAACACTAGAGAAAAAAAATCCAAGTTTTCCATAAGCTTTTTCAACAGAAGAACCTGATTTGACTCTCATGATGTCTGTTAATCCCACTGAGTGTGAATCTTCATATCTCACCACAGAAGTACTAATAAATTTGATTACGTCCTTAACTCAAGGAGGATATTACAGAATAGATAGGATAGGCACTATGTTTCCTGTACGTGCACTTCTGCGCTAACAGGATTCTAAGAAGGGATTTTGCCTGTGTAGTACTACTTGGCCTATTGTTCATTTTATTTTCAATTAATAATTTCCTCACCCCGGTTACTGCTCCCTTCATGTGGATTTAGTATTTAGAGTTGTCTGCTTACTGCTTGGTCGAGAGAGTGGTATTTAGGAACTGCACACTTCTTTGACAACACGCTCACTGACTGACCTGTGCTGTCTACTGAGGTCCATTTGGAGGTTAAGACCACAATTTTTTCACAAAGACCACAGGAGAGAGAGCTCAAGATTTTTCTAGATAAAGAACACAATGTGTACTAATTGTTTTCTTTTTTTATTATTATTTATTTATTTAACTTTTTACTTTGGAAAGCTCCGAAGACCTGAGTGGGTCTGTGACTTTCTGCCTACCACATACCATATTTGGAAACTTGAAACTATTTGGAACTATAATTTGGAAATTATTAAGAATTAGCTTTTAGGTCACCATTTAGTACTTCAAGGTTTTGAAGGAAAAAAACAGTGATGGGGCTGGGGAGATGGCTCAGCAGTCAAAGGAAAAAAAAACAGTGGTTTGATAAATGACTGCTAAATAAAACTAGTAACATTATGCCCAGATTTTCCTTTCCTTACTGGTGTACCATGAAGAGGAAGAAATAGCCTTTGTCATAAGGGACAGCAGCGTGGCCACCTGTGCCATCCATTTCACTTCTGCTGAATACTAAGAACCACACTGATACTCTCTTTAAGAAGCCTGCAAACACAATTTCCCACCTTTATTCCAATTGAAAAAATATCTATGACTAGCACTTGAACTTTCCACTAGTTTAGTAAAAGGCGTTTCTGTGCTTCTTTTCATAGTGAGCAGATTGTTCTTCAAGGCCAGAGGGCATGCGGTTGTATTAAATATTAATTCTTTAATCTCCGATTTAACTATGTGCTAGCTAGGCTCCAGGAAAGCCCTTGATGATTTTCATGTCCAGTAGTAACATTTCTGTGTTAACCTAGCTAATGGGATTTTTGCAGAAGTGACAAAGTGTGACTTCTGAGGCCAAATCATTAAAAAAAAAAGTATAGTTTCTGCCTTTCGCTCTCATCGAGCATAGACACTTTGGAAGCTAATTGTTTATTTATATATTTTTTAATTTAATTTATCTATTTTTGACAATTTCAAAAATGTATACAATGAATTTTGCTCCCACTCCCTCACTTTCCTCCCTTCCCCTCCCATGAAACTCTCTTCTTATTAAATCTCCCACTTTTTTTTTGAAACACTGATTTAAATTAGGGTCACTTGCATCATCACATGTAATATGACCATAATTATGGGTGGGAGGTTAGTTAACTGGAGAATGGCCATTCCTCCAGTGGCTACATCCCTAAAAGGCATGACTTCCTCTTTCCTAGCAATCATCAGTTTCCAGTACTTACTCTGTGAGGTGTGGGCTCTCATGGACCCCTCCCTCATCTGTGATGAGATGTTGACAGGCTCAGTCATGTACAGGAAGCCATCTGCCATGAGTGTAGCAGATTTGTGTATCCAGAAGATAGCATTGTGCAGCCCCACCTGTCCAGAGTGCTTTATATTCTTCCTGCCCCTCCTGGTCGTTTCCCTGTGCCTTGGAAGGTGTGGTTTAGATGTCATGTTTAGGCTTGAGCATAGAACTAGTCACTTATTCTTGGTAACTTTGTCATTCATGAATTCTGTATACACTTTGCATGAAGAAACTTCTGTGTTTGAGATTGTGAGCAGTACCATTATGAGAACATAGATATTTAGAAGGTAATTTGGCCCCCTGTCCTAATTAGCATAACCATGGCATTGGATTGCCCCTGAGGACTTAGGTCCCTAGCCACAAAATTTTGGCTAAATTTATAGGATTGGGCACAGTTTTCCTCCTGTAGAGCAGGCCGACGATTGGTTACTCTGATAACGTTCCTGCCACTCTTGCTTGCCTTGTAGGTTAGTTGTGAAGTACTCAGGGTCCACAGCTGGGTTGGATTGCTGATGCTTTTTCTCTCCTCAGCAACCTTCATGGCACCTTCTTTTTTTTTTTTATTGTCCATAATGAGTTACATTATTTAGTGGGCAAACAATGAGTTGTTATCCCCAATTCCCCTATGTCCCCTCTCCCCCATCCCCAATCAGCTGTATATCCTCCTCCATGGGTCAGTCCTGGATCAGTCCTTGTGACAGGAGACCATGGATAGCCTAGTATTCAGCCAGGTTCTCCTGGCCCTAGTATGTTGTTACTGAGGGGTGCCATGCCTCTGGATAGTCTCCCCCACCATGGCTCTCACAATCTTTCCGCCCTCTCTTCTGCTCAGTTCCCTGAGTCGTGGTGGATGAGTATTAAGGCTGCTTTAATGTTGTGAGCTTAGGGGTCTTTGTGTCAAAAATCATTGGTTTCTGTCTCACTGGCTTATCCTGTGTTGATTGAATGGCTGTGGCTGTGGGTTCCTTGTTCATCCCATCATTCTCTGTGGGGTTCCATATGGATCCTCCACGATATGACTGTGGTGGCTCCTCTCTTGCCAGAATCTCAGCTATCGGCCTACGGTCAGTTGGTAGGGTTAGATGGGCCCCAGCTCTCTCGCTGCATCCTGAAAAATACAAACATAATCTCCATCGGAGAGTGAGATCAGTGTAGGTTAACAAATATACACAATTCTGGATTACCTAGGTTCTGTTTTTAGTAGCCTCCCCATCAATCGCTCCCATATTGCATCTTGTCTTGGGAGCCCAAGAGTACGGGATCCGGTGCCTATCACCCTGAATCCCAAGTTCCAGACGAGGGCTCCCCCTCACTAAGTGGAAAATTTGACAGAATTTGAAAGCTGTTGATTGTCTCCCCCAGGCCCGGGCTTCTCCATTACACAAGTGCTCCTTTCTTGATTTGCTGTTCTCTCCCAATAGGAGGTATGGTCAGCCTACTCTTGGCTGCAGATTGTGTTTCATGTCAGTGGTCTCTGTTTACTCCAGCTGTTGTTGATCATTTTCCCCTGGCAGCCTGTGCAGTGCCTTCCAGTACTACACTAACTGCCTTCTGGGAGCTGGATACCATTCTGGACCTTGAAGTGTCTCTTGATGTTGGTCTATGGCATTCTGTGGTTTCTTCAACAACAGGGTTTTGCCTCAGGCTGGGGAGGGCACTCAAGAGCTTTGACACTTCATGGCACCTTCTGGCATGAAGAAAGCTAGCTTGCAGGGAAGAAAGGAAGCTGAATTTTATGTAATAGCCCTGTGGTAAGGTCCATGTGATATGGAACTGGTACCACCATCAATAGCCAATACCAAATTGCCAGACATGTGAGCAGGCCACTTTGGAAGTAGATTTTCCAGCCTTACTCACATTCTTACATGTTTATAGCCCTGGCCAACATCTTGGTTTCAAGTTCATTAGACACTCCAAGCCAGAGGAAGCCATCCCAACCACCCCTCAATTCCAGAAACTAATAAGAAAAAAAAAAAGTTGTTTTTAAGCTGCTAGGTTTGGGTCTAATTTGTTACATGGCAGTCAATAACCAATACAGCTATGGAAAATGTTGGTTTCTCTCATCATGAAAATAATAATATATCCGTATGAGTTTCAAACATATGTGACCTGGATAAACTTTGTCTGTCATATCAACTTTACAATTTGTCACATAGTTCCAGATTTTCTCCATGCACATAATATGTATCTGTGTATAAGTGTAATGTGTGTGAAGTGTGCATGAGAGCTTGGTTAAAACATGTTCTACTACAACTGGTAATACTCATTTCATGTGATACAATTCATATAGGTTCATAGAGAGGTATTCATGTATGAGCATATCTTCATAGGTTTCATTGTATGGACTGCTCCATTCTCTGCTGGAGAACCTTGGGTCTGTTTTCAGTTTCCACATATGCAAATAGTGACACAGTAAATGAATATATGGTCAAGTCTATAAGAGATATTTCCAGAAGTAG
>PVHP010004943.1:0-38566 GCA_004024765.1 Zapus hudsonius
TTTTGCTTACTCTTAACCTGAGTTAGCAGTACTAATTTCAATATGCATTGAGTAAAGTGAGAATATTTTTATGCTTAGATTTGCTGTGTAAAGAATTATGTGCATGGCTGGAGAGAGCTCAGCATTTAAGTGTGATTCCTGCACAAGCATGAATGCCTGAGGGGGGCCTGAAACCACCCCAATTTCAATCTCTACCTCCCACTAAACATCTGGGGAAGGTCGCCTATACCTGTAACCCAGTCCAGCAAAGGAGGTAAAGGGGATCAGAGACCAGGGAGTTGCCCTGACTCACAACAAACAGCAAGCTCCAGTATTGGTCAAAGTCTCTGGCTCAAATAAGAATGGAATAAAGAGCTATGGAGCCTCCCTCACTCAGGTGAGCGCATGGGTCACTGCAGAGGCACATGCACATAACATGCATACTAATACCTATGCCACAGTATGTACACACAAGCTAGTGTGTACATTGTTTATTCAAGATGATCATGTACAGCAGCTGGATAGGGTTGAACACACTTATAATTCCAGCACTTTAAGAAGCTGAGCTTGGAGGACTATAAGTTCAAGGCCGGCCAGCCTGAATTATATAGTGAAACTGTGTCAAATCAAACAACCAAAACAACACAAACCAAAAGAGAAGGAAGAAAGGAGGAAGGAAGGAAGAAAAGAAGGGAGGAAGGGAGGGAGGGAAATCATCCTCTAAGTAGCAATAAGCCCTTTCTTTGCCTTAATTTAGTGTCATCCATCCACTGTAACTTGCAGGAGCAGGAATCATTAAACAGGCACCTGATAAAACAGGTATACATAGTTCTTCATGCGGCTCGCAGGAAACCAAAGGTTAGCAGAAAGTTCTTACTAAACAATGTAATCACAAACTGCTTCAGATTTCTCATTATTTAACTGCATAATAGTATGTTTCCAAAGTGCTAATGATTGAAGAACACTGATTATTTTAAGACTCTCTGTAAGATCAATTTTAATTATTTGATGTATCAAATACTTGTAAATTAAAGATAAGAGACATTAAAAGTTTTTGAACACACACATACTGATATACCGTGTTTAGGGGTTCAAATTATAAGTGGAAATGGGTTAGAGTATTCAAAGAAATCATTTTTTATTGACTTAATCTCTATGTGAAAGGGTTTAAGGGCAAGAATGTAGTTAGTACAGAAGCCTGTGGAATCTGCAATATGTGTCTTCCTGTGCTAATTCAGGCTGAAGATTTGGGGGGTTTGTTGGTTTTTTTCTTTTGTATATGAATGGGAATAAAAGAAATTAGGGGTTTCACACACTTGAGGCTATTGTTATTACAGTCTCATGAAATACACAATCACTAAATAATTTTGTTCTCATTTAATGATTCCAATCCTGTGTTTTTCTCCTCTAGCATCTCTTTCAGAGAGGACAGGTTTACTTTAGAATAAATGATAATCTTGGCTCTGTTAAAGCACAGTGCTTTAGTTGGAAATATTTAAATCACACCATACTTAAAAGTTTTATACTCTAGTTAAATGTGATTTTGAAACCAGCTTTGTTCTTTAAACTGCTATGCGTGAGTTTCCCATGATGCATTTTCTTCTCTTACACTTTGCAGATAAAAGGCTTTCATTTTTCACTATCTTAAAAGAAATATTTTCCTTGGATACCACCTATAATCCACCCATTCATGTACAAACACCATTTTATTAATTCATGATCAGATATTTCAGGATATGTGATTCTGATATTAAAATCTGAGCTTAAATTGACTTTGTATTGGGAAGCCTGTTTCTTTATAAATTTCTGCAGAAATCGAGGCAGGCAGCATAAAATCTGAGATTTTCAAGCACTTCTTCCCACATCAAAAAATACTTCAAAGAAAAATGAACTCATGCTTGAGAGGCCACTTAAGTTGATCATACCTTCATGCCCAGTTCCTTTGTCAAAATCAAAACTGCAATCCTGTACTGTCAGTTTCTAACTCTAGGCCTCCCTATACACAAGGACCTGTGCTCCACTGGGAGCCCCATTTCCCTGAATCCAAGATAAATCAATTTGGTTCTGTTTCCCAATAAATTTCATCTCTACTTTTGAGAAGGCAAGGTCCCTAACAACTGCTTACCATCCTAGACTCTCATATTTCCAAGTGAGAAGACAGCTTTAACAGTTACTATTCTAAATACAGCTTGGCTTCAACTTTTCCTCTTCCTCCCCTTCAAAACAAAATACCCACATAAATCTTTTGAACAAACAGCAATCTTTGTCAGACCTAGTCTTTCATCATTTAAAAAAATGTAAATCGCATTCATGGTTAAAATTCGCTATCTGTAATGAAATACAAATAGAAGAAAGAAAAACAATCCAAACTTTCAGTTGTTCAAAAACTAACACTGAATGTCCATTTACAGTACACATAATATACACTTCTGTCACTATACCATTTCATATGTTGCATTAAATAATCTAAAAATTCTGAAATATTATTTAATTGTTGAAACTTTTTTCTTAGGAAGGAGTGCCTGTTGGCTGGGTTGGACCTGACATATCTAGGCTGGGCCTACTCATATATCATGTTTTATAAAAATGATTTATTTATTTATTTGCATAGAGAGAGAGAAAAAGAGAGAGAGAAAGAGAGAGAGAATGGACATATCAAGGCCTCCAGAAACTGCAAACAAACTCCAGATTGCATGTGCCACTTTGTGCATCTGGCTTCATGTGGGTACTGGGGAATTGAACCCAGCTCGTTAGGCTTTGCAAGCAAGTGCCTTAACCACTGCACCATCTTTCCAGCCTTCATGTATTATATTTAATTGGCAGTTCTGTCTGTGTCATGCTTTTCTACTATGATCACTCCTGGGTGACTCAGCCGCTCTCTTATGATATTCATGTATCATAAACACAAATTTCTCAGAGCTATCCAACAAATAAACTTGTTCTTGTAATAAACAAAAACAAGAGGAGATGTATAAATATTTTTTAAGAAGCACTGCTTCCATAAGGTCAACCAAAGCTAGGCACATAGTTAGTTGCAGAGTAGACATGATGCCTTTGATGAATTACTTTGGAATACATTCTCATTGGAATTCCTAGTCAAAGAGACAAAAATTCATGAGTCTTTGCATATACGAAAAGTCATCATTTGTCACAATGTTTGAAAGATTCCCTGACAACCTATAGAATTTGATACTATAAATTATTTCTTCCATTGTTATCTAAGGCCTTGCATTGTTATAGAGGAGTCCCATATCATTCTTTCCTGATATTTTCTGAGCCTGCTTTCAATCTCTCCTGAAAACATTTGGTATTTACCATGTATGCCTTTTTCCATTATCCTACAATTGTGTACTGCATTGTGTGTCCTCAGGTTAATAATTTCATGTTTGTGGAGAACACCATGGAAGATGAGATTACCCAGTTCTTGAGAATGTTCTGGAATCCTGACTTTGGTAATTCCTTGATTTTGTTAACTCTGAGCTTCTCTAGAATCCCAAGTCCATGGATGTCAGACTTCAAGAATTATTTGTCTTTTATCTTGTTTTGGAATCTGCAATATCTCTAGCAGCTGCAATGAATTTATGATGCCGTATTGACCTCAAGTTCATCTCCATAGTTACCAGGTTGATGTCTCAGCACAATTCCCTTACAAACTAATGTTTGTCAATGCTAACCCTTTCTCTATTAGTGTTGAAGACAAATTCCAATATTGCTTTACACAAGGAATTTGTTGGTGTGAATTGCATGAACAATTCAGGAGAGAAATCTTCTTTCTTGTATTATTTTCCATGTCCTCTATCATCATTCATTCACATTTGTGTGTTGCAAATAAGCCTTTGATTCTTTATGTATCATATCTTCTATTTTCTCCCAAGATTTGAACATACCAATTTTACTCAATAAATTTACAGATTTTAGTGAGAATTCTTAACTATAATTTCATTAATGCCTAAGAAGATAAAAGACATATTAGCATCTTGAAATAAATATTCATTGATATTTGGTTTCTAATATTTACATTATGGCTCTCTTACAACACATAAAACTTCCCACTGGATTCACGTAGGATAAAGTGAAAATGCTACTATCAATTGGAATCAACAGGTCCTGAATTAATCACTATCTTTCCATCAATATCTATGAAATCTGAAGACATTGTCTGTTTCTGGGAAGAAAAGAATTCAGTAATGTCCCTGAAATAATAGTCATGCAAAAAAAAAATGGAACAGGTTTTGAAAGATCCATGAACTAATACCAGACAAGTAAACTATTTTTGCATGTTCTACATCCAGAGTTCATTCCTCTATAGATTTGAACAACTCCTGAGACTCTAAACTTCTATGATAGTATTAAATAATGTGGACACACAGAAAGTTAAGAAACGTTCAGAGAATAATATTAGAAAAAAAGACATAACAGATTACACAAAGGTTTCTGATGACCAGAATTGCATGTAAAAATAACACAACAGAGTGGAGCTAACAGATAGGGATATTAGAGGCTCTACTATTGGATGGAAATTCTGATGACTATTTCTTATTCCATACATAAGATGAAAAGATGGAAGGTTCAACAAATATAATGACAATAGTCATTTTTCAGAATGGGTAACTAGGGGTGATTATATGGGGGGACATTATCTGTTTTGAGGAGACGGAATCAAATGAGACTCAAAGAGCAACACGGGACTCACCATTTATGGCAGAGCCTGTAGCGCCTGAATCCTTGAGGGTGATTTCAAGCGACCACTTCATACACTGGGGAAAATAGTAGATTGGGCTAATTGTGAAGCAAGATTAACTCAGGAATAGTATACAACTAAGTTCCTAAGAGTACAGAAGTGCACATCGTTAGAGCATTTGGTAGATACAATTTAGAGACACCTGAAGATATATTTTCTTGTTTATGTCTCCTGCATACTTACCTAATGTCCTTAAGCTTTCAGACATCATCTATTTTATTTATTGATAATTTTATACATTCGTATAATGCATTTTCATCATATTCACCTCTCATGACCTTTTCTTGCCCTTCAGCCTCTTTCACCAAAGCTCTTCTCATTCCCAACTAGTCCTTCTTCTACTTTGATGTCCTTTTAGATGTATGTGTGTGTTCACATGTATGCTTGCATGAATGTGTATATGAGAGAGAGAGATCACTGAGTTAATTAGGCATGCATGCATGAGAATGCATGTTTTTGTTTGTTTGTTTGTTTTAACTTTTTAACCAGAGTATGCACAAGTTACTATACTTATACTATATGGTATAAGTGGCTATACCATTAAAGAAAATCTCTCCCCTTGCTCCAGTCACCATTAATTGCCAATAATCCATCAGGTAGCATTGGGGGCCTCATATCTTCCTCCATCATTATGACAGAATACTTATGGACATAATATTGTGTTGGTCTTATACTTGCAATGACAGACATAATGAGGTCAAAAAGATAATTGTCCTGTCTTGTCCAGAAGACCAGGTTCCACAGCACTCCACCCCATCCTCAGACCTTACATTCTTTCTACCCCTCTTTTGTAATGAGATACCTCTTACCCATATAAAGGCTCAAGAAGGCTTGAAACTTAGATATATTTGCTTTCTTTTTCAACTTAAAAATCAATTGATAAATCAGCTAAATTACTGCAGTGTGTTTTACAGTTTTCATTATTTACACTGTTATCTCTCACATAGATTCTTTTAATGTTCTTTTTTAATATTTTATTTATTCATTTTCAAGCAGAGATACAGAGAGAGAGAGAGATTGAGAGAGAGAGAGAGAACATCAGGGCCACCACCTTGTGTGTCTGGCTTATGAGGGTACTGGGGAATTGAACCCAGGGCCTTAGTCACTGGAGGAAAGTGCTTTAAACATTGAACCATCTATCCAGCCCCCTTAATTTTTTTTATATTCCCTTCCACCAATGTTTTATTTAATCTACCAATTGGCCCCAATAACAGTAATTTTAATACATGACTCAGACTATTATTCTTTCATTCAGACCATTAAGTTTCCTAGTTGCGAATCTGTGAATACACATATTCATAGAGATTCTAACATTTTTTTGAATGTAACTCAAGTGTTTTCTTCACAATCCAATATGAATGTCATTTCAACCACATGCCATTTTCTAGACATGCCTGAATCCCGATCATTCTGAAGTATACATTGTATGTTATCATTTTGGTATTCGTGATCACAGCCCTGCTTCTAAATAGACTTGACTAATGGGAATCATATCCCTCTGCTTATCTCTGACCTTTCCAGCTTCTTAAGGTCATTCTTCTTTTCCTTTTTCAGATTTGTATCTGACTTTTCCCCCTTTTCGTTAAACACTGGTATAGTACAATGAGAAATACAACATGTTCTTGTCATTCTGTATCTCCCCATATGTTGCTTAGAACTGAAACATTATTTGCCTTATCTTTTCAATCATTTTGTTTTCTAGGTGAATGTATTGTTCATGGTAAATACCTAATAAATGACAGTAAAAGGGAATCTGAGAGTCTCCCTCTCCTTTGTTCTGATCAATAGTACCTGTTACTTTAATATTTCTTGTGAAATTGTCTTACCATAAAATATTTATTTATGGGGCCTGGGGAGATATCTCAGTTTGTAATTTGCTTGTGGTGCAAGCATGAAGATGTGAGTTTGAGTCCTCAGAATCTACATAAAAATTAGGCATGGCGACATTCACCTATAATCCCAGTACTGGGAAGAGAAAGACAAGAGGGTAGTTAAGGTTTTCTGTATAGTGTAGGCAAAGCAGTGAGTGATATAGATTCAGTGAGAGACCCTGTGTCAAAAAATAAGGTGGAGGGGCTGGAGAGATGACTCAGTGGTTAAGATGCTTGCTTGTAAAACCTAATGACCTGGGTTCAATTCCTCAGTACCCATATAAAGCCAGTTGCACAAAGTGGCACATACATCGGGAGTTTTTTTTTTTTTGCAGCTACTAGAGGCCCTATCATGCTCCTTCTCTTGACTTCTCTCTGACTCTGCTTGCAAATAAAAAATAAATATTTTATTTAAAAAATATGGTGGAAAGCAATTGATGACGACAAAAAGGTTGTCCTCTATCCTCCACACACATTTATATGTGACTGCAGGCACACACACACATGTCCCCACATATAAACGTGCATACTACATGCACACACGTGTCCCACACATATAAATGCTCATAGTACATGCACACACATGTGCCCTCACACATATAAATGTGCATACTACATGGACACACATGTGCTCCCACACATATAGACATGCATACTACATGAACACACATGTGCTCCACACATATAAATGATCATACTACATGCACACTCATGTGGCCCCACACACATAAATGCTCATACTACATGCACATGCATGTGCCCCCACGCATATAAATGCTCACACTACATGCACACACATGTGCCCCCACATACATAAATGCTCATACTACATGCACACTCATGTGGCCCCACACATATAAATGCTCATACTACATGCACACACATGTATCCCACACATATAAACATCCATACTACATGCACACACATGCCCACACATATAAATGCTCATACTACATGCACACACATGTGCCCCCAAACATATAAACTGGCTTACTACATGCACATACATACCACACATGTACATATAGACAGTTTGTTTCTCAAATTTATACTGAAAAGTTTGTGACTACATGCACACCTTAATAGATATTTGATTTGCCAATTTACCTTTAGTAACATGTTTTAATTTTTCTCAAGTTCACCTATAGATTGGTGGCTTGTTCAAAATTAGAAAGTAGATTATGTGTTCGCTTTGTCATCACTGAATCACTGAATACCTGACCGAAAAGGTTTCTGTGAGAGAAGGTCTCAGAGGGTTTAGTTCATCATGGCTGGGAGGACATGGTAGAAAAACACACATACGGATGAACAGGAAACAAGGAGCCAGTGAGAGGAAGAGGCAAGAGTTAGATAGAGCCCCCAACTAGAGGTGTTCCTCCAATCAGGTCCCACCTAAATTCTGATCTCCTCAGTGTCTTAAAACACTGGTCATAATCACAGTGCCCCTCATAGAGTCGTCTCAGCCAACACCCTCCCAGACATATGCAGGGCTTTGCTTTTCTAATCATCTGTCTCTTTTCCAATCAGTCAGGTACAAAGTGAAGATGAGCCAATTCAGACTGGATGTAGGCAAGAGCACGAACACGCAGGAGCATAGAGAACCCTTAAACCACGCTACTTTCAGGCAGCAAGAACATCTCAACAGGATTAGTCATGGGAGTGTTAGTGGTGCTCATGGATCTCTTTTTGAAGATAATAAAGAGGAAGTTTTTTTAAAATATTTTATTTATTTATTTTCAAGGAGAGAGAGAGAGAGAGAGAGAGAGAGAGAGAGAGAGAGAGAGAGAGAGAGAGAGAGAGAACCAGGGCCACCAACTTGTGGGTCTGGCCCATATGGGTACTGGGGAATTGAACTGGGGGCCTTAGGCACTGGAGGCAAGTGCCTTAACCCCTGAGCCATCTCTCCAGTCCAAGAGGAAGTTTAAGAGTTGATGTGGTGGTATATGCTCATCATCCTGGCACTTGGGAGGTGGAGGCAGGAGAATCAGAAGTTCAAGGTTATTCTCAGTAAATTAGTTAAGTCAGAATCCCTTGCAGAGTCTATTTAAAGACTGAGTCTCACTGCCAAAAAATATTCACACACACAAAAAAAAGTGAAGATTAAAAACTTTTCAAATGCTACAGCTGAGCATTATAATAGCACTATTAGACAGGCTTACTGAGTCAGTTATAGAATTATAAACACAAGATGTGAAACTGGAAAGTTCTCATGGAAGTGAGTTTGAAGGCAGTGACCTTGAAGAGCATGAATGGGGAGTGAAAATAATCAAGTATAATCAGTTGTAGGAAAAAACAAACAAGAAAAAGGGAATGGGTTGTAGAAACAAAGGTCTTGACCATAAGCATATCTTGATCTATTTTCAAAAATAACCCATGTGGGATGCTGAATTTATAAACCCAAACAAAATCCCACATAGGAGGATCCTTGTTACAAAAGGACAACTCAAAACGTAATGAGATATAATTATAATACAGCTAAACCCTTCCTGGGATAGAATATGAGTGGGAGTGACAGTAATGTTATGGCAATGAAGGTAATATTTTAATACGTAAGATAGACTTTTAAATCCAAAAACCTTTACTTCAGTGTTTTCTAAAGTTGTTTCAAAATTTGGTACTGCTTTTATTTGAGACTTGGAGAAACCAAGAAAGGGGAAATTTATGGGCCTTTTACTGAGAAGACACGTTACTCAGGCTCAGCATTGACATTACTCTTTTCTTTCAACTATGTGGATATATCTTGGGATGAATAAATAATTTGGAAATATATGAGTCAACAGAAACAGAAATGCAGAGTTGCAGACGGATAATGGAAATTACAGGGGTTATAAAATATCATACACTGCGTGGCCATTAAGACAAAAGGAATACGGGAAGTTATAAATAACCCACATCATTTTTTAAAGGACTGCTTTTTAAATATTCTTTGTGGGAGCATAACTGATAAAAGTCCAGTCATTTTTCATGTGGAATCATTCTTCTCAATAAACAAGTTGCTAAAGTGAAAAACCAGGAACAAAGTGAAGGAGCAGCATTTATCCCCAGATCTGAAGGAAATGTCATGTCCTGTTTTGAGACCCAGGCAGGAGAAGAAGGTTGAGGAGCTTTGCAACATACAAGCATTAACAAATAAATGTGTGAGAATGTCTGTAAATATGATGCTTATATCAAGACATAATGAAGAAACCGAAAAGCAAGGAATGATTTATGGTATTACCAAGTTATTCTAATCTTGACCATTTCTGAAGTATTTTCCAGCACATTACTCAGTTTAATTCACCTAAAAAATCTATAATATGCCAGCAGCTTATTTTACCGATATCAATAGTAACACCATTTAAATGACCTTCCATGTGTCTCACTGCTAACTAGGTCTTTGATTCTTAAGTCAAAGGGGTAGTGGATTTGGAATCATATAAAATGTTTTTCAATATATGAAAGAGAATACCTGTGTAGTGTAGGCTTTACACTCATCAAATGACTTTGCTTGGTATCCTGGTATGAGCTACAAAGGAACAGACTATCAGGGAATAGCGCTACAAAAATCTCAGATTTAGTAGGTACTCAGTAATCCACAGGGTTATACCCACTGTGTACCATTAATCCTGATGATGAAATCATTATATAATATTCTTCATAGGAAAAGGCAGTAATAACAAAGTTTCTTGTCGATGTAAGAAGTGAGCTGCCTGAGTTACAGCTGCTTTTATTGGGAGCTTCTCATGATATGGATTGTGAGGGTCACATGGTGACAGGAGCAATGGGGACATTTAATCCAGTCTTACTAGGTGATACAGAAAATGGCTTTTGGATGTCATTTCAGTCAGAGAGTCACAGAGGATTGTGTGTTATTGACAAAGATTTGATTTTGGTAGTATCAAAAACATATGTGATGCTAATATCAACATGTGTCATCCAAATATGTATGTGATTATCAAACCTTTCAGAAAATCTAAAAGTTATTGAAATTGGGTCCGCATGAGTTGTTCAGATGAACTAACATTGAGAAAAATAGATTGGTTATATAGTTCTCAGAAATGTTCTTGATCCACTAGGTGCCCACCTGTCTTTTCATTTCTGACACACACCTATCAATATGCTTTCTCTAGAGGGAAAAGTGACTGTTGTATATTTTATAACTAAGCAATCAAGCCTGTGGATCAAGCCTCTCAAAAAATTCATCGGCTCCTGAGGCAGTTTTCCTTATTTATTTTTCAAAGTTAATTTCTGTGGCTAGCTACTACCTTTCAGTATTTTAAAATCCACCAAGTGTAATAATATATGGTATTTTCTTTTTCATTGAAACATTTATGTTAACCAGCTTTGATAAAAATATTTTCTGTGATTCTGTTTGAGGTTATTTCCTTTGTAGAAAATTAATTAATAGAACTATTTAAAAACTTGGCCACAAATATACATCCACCTGATTAGGTTTGGGGAGACAGACATTTAAGATAACTTCCATTTCCTTAATAAGAAACTTAAAATGTGAAAATTTTCAAAGGATATACACTCAATGATATTTTTGGCTTATGTTTATGAATATATAAGAAAATTCTAGAAACACACTTTTGAGACAAGATGGTCATATAAAAACATTTTAACAGTGCAACATTCATTTAGCTGAAAATCTTGGAGCAAAATGTTATCCCAGGCAGATGAGACATTTTATTCTTTAGATTGAAGGATAACTTCTTATAGCCAAAGCAGACAACACTATTTTTCTCTTTGCAGCTTCCAAAGTGAGATTCGTTGGTATGCAGCAGAGGTGTTATCATCTAAAGTGGAAGATCATTTCACTTCGAAAAGCTCTGGATAAGCTATATCTCATCTTTTTTTTTTTGGATGAAAATGGCTTCATTTTCAATTTAATATAAATTTTCAATAAAATAGTACAGGAATAAAGAAGAAAACATTATGTTTTCAAACAGAAATTCCAACATACATCAGTTGAATTTTGGTGTGAATTGCTATGCTTTCTTTTTTTCTTTTTCTTCTCATTCCTTCTCTTTTTTATGAATTTCTATCTGTCTTTTTCACATCTACTGTATGATACAAAGAAAAATATTATATAGGCCTGTAGCCAGATTTGTATATTTAATGGTAATAAATCAATATTAATTATAGTTTAATACTAATTATATTTTATCACAAGTAGTTCATACATTTCTTCCCATAACAAGAAATACACATTTTCATCATTATTTAAGAAATAACATTTCATTATACTGATGTATATTTATTTTATACTGTATTCCACTAATGAAACCCTTTTTACATATTATTTTATTTTCTTTTTTTTAACCAAGCTATAAGCTGTGAAGACCACTATCATGTTGGTAACATTTTAACCATAAATGTTAACAATGGCATGTGTAGGGAAACTGGAATGCACATTTGGATCATTTCCAGTTGCCATCTAGAAAGAATATTTTGATTGATCATTTCTCCCAGCAGGATTTGAGAATGGGTTGCATCCTCTCTGCCAGTTCTTGGTCTTGTAATTTTTGTTTATCTTTGGCTCAAGGTAAGGTTGCAGGAGGCTGTGTATCCCTTTACCCATTTGTATTACAGATTTTATGAGGCATCATCTGTTCATCTCTTGATTTACTTTTCTTTTAACAGACTTACAAAGGTTTTTTTTTTCTTCTACTGAGTATGCTCTGCAGCTATGTCTTATTTGTTGCAAGTTCCTTTTTTTGATATTTCATTTCTTCTCAATCGTGATTATGGTACTTTACCCATTCGTATTTAGCTATAGGTGTATATCCATTTTTCTCATTCAAGTTTCTTGCATTAGCATATGTGTTGAAATGTATGCATTGCATTTGAATGGCTGGTTTCAAAAAGCAAAAAGTATTTTTTATTGATGAGGCCCAAGTAAATTGTAAATGTGTTTTAATTTTGTTACAGTATTTCTTTCCTATGACTTCCTCGTGGTAAAGACTGCTGTTATCACTCCTATCTAAAATGTGGAGAAATTCATATGTAACATTTTCAGATCTTTTACTAAGAATGCAGAGTATAACTTGGTGGAGCTGAACTTTGAGCCCCCTAGCCCCCTCTTCTCCTCTTTACTAGGACTGCCACTGATGAAATACCTTTCTTGAAGGTCTCTGGTGTACCTACACAGCCAAGTTCCATTCCTTTTGTGAGTTCAAACTGTTTAGGTTCATGGACCTCATTTATGCCTTTTTCTTCCATGATTGCACTTTAAAGCTGAGTAATTTCCATGTTCCTGCTTCTATTCTGGGTTCACTTTAAAGTTTTTGTCTTTCTTTGACGCAATGGGAATTGGCTGAAGAAAATTTTCTTTTTGTTCCCTAAGTTAGGTATGGCAAATGCTAAATTTAAGTAGAATTAAAAAAAATCCATTCACATTATTACACAAAAATGTAGCTCAGATTTCTGAACTTTTTGTACATTTTATTACATCATCCCATGAACTGTGATTAAATAATTCACAACCTTGAACAAGCCTTGGCTGTATTTGCCCTCGCATGGACTCTGCCTCTTTCAGAGAGGGCAATTTCACAGGCTTCAGTAGCCTCTGTGCATTGCTTATCTGTTGAAATATCCAATATATAAATCTATGAATTAAGCATATATTGGCATTTATTGTATGTGCTAGATGTAAGAGCCTCAGGATGGATTGGAGCACCTTCCTGAGGTGCTGGAGGGTGGGCTCAGGGGTAAAGTGGGAGAATCTGAGTTTCTATCCCAGAACCTAGACAAACATGGCAGGTGTGGGCCTATGTCTGTACCCCAGTACTGGGGAGGTGGAGAGGGGATCCCTCGGGCTTGCTGGCCAGCTAGTGTACCCAGATCGTGAGCTCCATCAAGAGCACTGTCTCAAAGAAGAGGGTGGGGACTCCCAATGGGGACCACTGGGTTCCATGTGAAACACATACAAAATTTCTCAGCTGTACTATAGACTTAGACTATGCTCTAATAAGAAATTGGCAAGATGAAAACCGTGCATGGTGGCCCACACCTTTAATCCCAGCACTAGGGAGGCAGAGGTAGGAGGATCTCCATGAGTTTGAGGCCACCCTGAGACTACTTAGTGAATTCCAGGTCATCCTGGGCTATAGTGAGACCCTACCTCGAAAAACCAAAAAAAGAAAAAGAAAGAGAGTAATTGGCAAGATGAATTTGCCTGAGGTCAGCGACCTGTTGTATTTACTATAATCTCAATTTCAACCCAGATTAACACAGAACTAACATGGTGATAATGCACAACCTCACATTGCTCTTTTTGAGGGATTCTATTTGTAAGCAGAGAGAGAATGAGCTTGCCAGGGCCTCTGAAAAGGAACTCCAGATTCATGCACCACTGTACAGCTCTGGCTTTACATGGGGGACACACAGCAGAGTTCAAGTCACACTGCATTGTGTGTGATAGTCACTGATTTCTTCACCCCTGGGCAGTTTAGAATATTCTTACCTAATAGGTACATATTCTGTAAGAAATATTGACACATTGACACATAGAGGAGAAAATTTAATGAAAAACTTATATAGCCTTGTAATATTAAAATTTTGCATTTAAAGTCTTGGTCTTTACAACTGTGAAATATAATTAATAAAATATATCATTTACATATGACACAGATATTGAGATAATGGAGATGAAAATGAATTACTAGTGGATGAGCACATTCTGTTTCATAGAACCCTAAACAAAATGAGATCTCTGAAGGCCCTTCACAGTGGGGGTTATTGGTGTTCACTGTGGGGGTTCTGAATGCATCAGTCTTTGTGAGGGGGAGGACAATGCCTCTGGATAATCCTTCCTACCCTGTGGCTCTTACAATTTGTCTGCCCCCTTTGGTGGGTGTGTTATAGATCTCCTTTAGTGGTAAACTCTGCAATCTCTGGATTTCTACTGTGAAGCGCTTTGAATGTCCTTGATGCCTATCGCCATCTCTCTACAGCTGGTTGTCAGGCTAGCAGTGAGAGAGTATCCCTCGTGATTAGATCCCTACTTCTTATGAAATGTCTCCTCAGAGGATAAAGGGAAGGGGAGAGATGATTTAAGAGTATAGCCAGATTGGAATATGAGCAACACCTGATAGGTTCATATGATAAAATTTATAATCCATAAAAATCGTAGACAGACTAGTTGGAGGGAGGAAGAAGACAGAAGGAGGAATAGAGGTGTGGGGAAAAGACAGAGGGAGGAGAAGAACCTATGATCAAACTATATTTTGTGTTTGGAGAGATTGCTCAGTGGTTAAGGGGCTTGCCTACAGAGCCTAACAACCAGGGTTTGGTTTCCCAGGACCCAGTTGCACAAAGCGGCACATGTGTCTGGAGTTCATTTGCAGCAGCTGGATGCCCTGGAGTGCCCATCTTTTCTGTTTCTCTTCTCTCTGATTAGAAATATATAAATAGCTAAAATATGTTTTGTAGATACATAAAAAATTGTCCATAAAAAAAAAAACAGATGTGGGACTAGCTGGATAGAAGGGTTTCAGTTGCAGGGCCATAGGAGAGGCAAGAAAAGGGAAGGAATGGATCCCTGTCTATATATGTGGATATTGTCAATGACATATTTAAAAATCAATCCATCAATGAAAAGTGAGATCTCTTATGTATGATAACATTAGATCATCCATGCATATCACAGCAAAATCAGAAAATGTGTATGTATTATGATAAACATATATTCATTATAGATTATAAAATTATTTTCTAAAAAAAGTTTTGAATTCAAGTTTTGAATTCTGGTTGCTGAGACAAAACACCCAACCAAAGACTATGGATGGAAAGGGTTTATTTCAGCTTAAAGCCACAAAGGGAAGCTTCATCCCAGCATGGCTGAGCCAAGGCTGGGCATCATATCTGGTCACACCAGGTCAGAGGTAGGAGCAAGAATGAGTTGGCTCTGGTAAGGGTTTGAACGCTTGTGCTATAACACCCCAAAGCCCACCCTAAGCAAATATCTGTTCCAACAAGGCACCACTTCCCAAATCGCCATCAGTTTAGGGTATGTGCACAAGCCTCTATCATAAACACATAAGGCTATTTGGATAATTTCACATTCAAACCACCACAGGACCCAAGTGTAAGCACAAAATTCATTTATTTTTAAACTATATCTTGAGAACATACCCTGACTGTAATGTGATACTATAGCAGTTTAAATGTGTGACCACCATAGACTCAGGCTTGAATCATGATTCTCCAGTGGGCATAGCCTTTTTGCAAAGAGGTATATCACTGGGGATGGATCTTGGAGTCCAGCCCTAAGGTGTGTGGAGAGAAGTTGTAGCTCTGGCTGGTGTTGTTGGTGTTGGCTGTTTGATGATGTCCCTCTGCTAGGAAACTATGGGGATGTGGCAGCTTCTTCTGACATTGATGTTGGTCCCCTGGATTTTGTAAACCTGAAATAAATCCCTTTTCTCCCATAAGCTGCCTCTGGTTGGGTGTTTTTCCCAGCAATGAGAAGCTGACTGCAACAGATATAATAACTTTGCTGTACCTATATGTTTGTGACTCACTCACATTAAGACAGAAGTGCAGTTTTCTTCATGTGACAGTTACACTCAAAAAGGTTCACATATTGGAACACTTACAGGATTCTGATACTTAATTTAAGGATGCTTAACTTTAATGAAGATAGTGAATTACTCATATTCAAATTCAAAATAATATGCATTTCACATTGCTATTGTTGTTAGAATTTAATATAGTATCAGTATTTTACAGGCATATATTTTCCACAGCACCACCACAAGTTCTTGTAGGACATGGCTTCTCTCTTTCTCTCTCTCTCTCTCTCTCTCTCTCTCTCTCTCTCTCTCTCTCTCTCTCTCTCCCATCTCCCTAACCCTAGTAAATTTGGTATGATTCCCTTCTTAAGAAATAATTTTAGTTGTAACTTATTATCAAAATTAGACAAGTTAAGCTTACTGCTCGTTCATGTATTTCTATCTGTATGTTTTATGTGTCTATAAAATTATGTCTCATATCTAGTTTCTGTTTCTACTGAATAATTTGCTTATTTGTTTTTTCCTCACTTTTTTGGATGGGTCCTATTCCTTTTGGAGGAAGAAAAACATTTTTGAGTGAATTCAGTGATTCAGAATTATGATTTATTTACAGAAATCATTGTGTTTCATAAGAAATGTTTTTACACGTGATTGCTAATCATTCTCTGAGACAAAAAGCCTTGTCTTTTAATACCAGGAATGGCTGGTTCTGAATGCACCACCTGGGGAATATCATCAGAGGGTGACTTTGGCGAGAGTGCCTTTTAAAGCTGCCTTTAATTGCTTTTGCATCTCGCTGTATTCATGAATGTGCATTCATCAAGGAATGAAGAGCAATGTGACATTTGTAAGTTTTACTAAGTCAACTGGCACCCATCCGTTGCCATAGTATTCAGAAATCAGAAAGCCAGGAAAATGCAGAGTTGTTTTTCATTATGTGTTGAAAGATGTCAGCAGGATTAGTGTCAGAGCAAAAGAGGGGAAAAATGAAGAGAAGCCCAATTATAGACCAGGTGGCCATTAATGAATATAAAAAACAAATACATCAGCCAAGTTTTTTCCCCTGAGGGGACAAGATATGGAAAGCAAGTAACTAAGGGAAGCAGATATTTCCTTGTTTTACATAAAAATGTAAAATGCCTGAATCTATCCCTTTTCTTAAGTAATCTCCCCTAACCTAATATCTCATAATTTGGGAATGAATCTCCTTTCTTGGGAAATACTTTGAGTAGTTTTATCTTTGGATGGAAAATAGAAACCTGGGAATAATTTTGCACTCTTCAAATATCGTTTGAGTAAAATTAATATTCAAACAGGTACTTGGTAATTAAAGCTGGGACTTTGTAAATATGTATAACATTTAAAAATGCAGATCAAAATTAATTTAAATGTGGTGACTTTATTACCAGCCTTTATTTATAACACCTGGATTTCTCAGTGTCTGAGAATATTGATGATAATATAAAATGACATCAACAAGAGCTTCATTTGTTATCACCTCATCTCCTCACCTTTCAAGGTCATGGTTTCTGACATCTCTCTTTCTTGATTTCTATGACTAGTCTGAGATCTCTCATTTTCTTCCAAAATGAATTCTGTCCTCACTCAATCAGCGAGTCAAGGACTTCCCTCGTTCCCCACTTCCACTGGAAGCCAGAATCAACATAGTCTTGACTTTCTATTATCATTTTCCACTGGGTCCCTCGTCCATTTGTCTGATTTTACCATTGTGGGAGAAAGCTATTCAAAAGAAGCCTACTTAAACATCCTACCAATCCAAGAATCTGAATCCCATTTAAGTCTAATGATTATTAAATAAACTTTCTTTTTTCCCTAGTTGATCCCCAGTGATTTTAAGAACTTCTCATTATCAATATTTTCACTTTCAGATTTTTTCCCAATTTTCAAAAATTTAATCTAAGCTCTCTTTCACACTTTGAAATTTTTCTGTCTGTCTATTTGATATGAACTATTAATGTAAAACAAAATAATAATCCATAGTTTCTCTGTTTTACTTAAATACATACCACCTCTTCATGTAAAAGAAACCCAATTCCCTACCTGTGCACTCAATCTTCTTATTTGAAATAAGAAGTCTAATGGGCCAAATAGGCCCTTAGTCTATAAGTAATGCAGGGCCGAGGAAGCTCCACAGTTTACCTGTGAAGAAAATCCACAAATATTAACCTTAGACTTTCTTTAGAAAATACAATACATTTAAAATTCAAACTGTTAATATGGATCTGACTGGAACAAGAAATTGATCTCTGCCCAAAGCTAAGGCATTTTTAATTTAGGCTATCAAAGACAGTAGTAAATAAATAAATAATTCTCCTCAGCCTAAGCACTAATTTGAATCATGCCCCTGTATCTCTTGTGTTTGTTAATGAACAAGACTATAAATAGTTCATATGGATTGCTTACACACTTGAATAATACACCAACTAGAATATCATTTTGCCAAAAATGTCTCAAGGTAGGAATATGCTATATTTTCTTTATACAACTAGAAAAGTTTTCACTGAGAAAATACATTTCCTTAAGCCCCTGGTGGTGGGGTGGTGGTGGTGGTTAGATATGTTATGCCCCCTCTCCCAAGATATAATGAAGTTTTCTTCTTATAACTTATTATTAATATCTGTACATTGTACTTACATTGATAAAATTTACCAATGCAATGATTGCATTGTAGAAAACTGGCACAGCCTTAATTGGTCCTGTTAAAATTAAAGCAGGAAGACTTTTGAGAGAGAACTGTCACACATAAATGGTGACTCAGAAGGCAGAAATTCAGAAAATGGACTCCTAGTAAACTGGCAGAAAGTGCCCAGGACACTTCCCATCTGGATGCGTGACATGCATTTATTTAGCTATTGTAAAGTTTCTCCCACAGTCTTGGGAAACACTGACAGTAACAAGGAAGACTGATAGCAGAGTCCATGCCTCTTTGGAAATCACATTAAAGCCTAGGCCTTGTGTCTCTTGTGTTCTGTCTGAAAATATACAGCCCCACCACACCATATTGAAAACTTCATTCCATTACCCATATGGCACCAGAAAGTGATCTGTTTAAAAACAGAAATAGGGGTGTGAAATCCAAAGATTTGCTAAGCATGCCATTTTTTATTCATTCCTCTAATACCCATTTGGAAAATGTAAGAACCAAATACATATCACATCTTCAAATGCCTCCTTAGGGAATTGGAATCATATTTTTTTAGCTTGAGTAATGTAATAATGACAAGCACACCTTCATACACTGGAATAGGTCATTTTAACCAAGTCAGTGTAATATCATTATTGTTATTTGTTTTTCATTATAAGAGTTTATGATGAGACTCAACTGGAGGCAGGAATTTATGAGATGTTTCCTTTCATTTGCTGGAGGAACTGTTCATAGTGTTCACTTGGTTCCCAACTCCTGTTGTCAGGAAAATAAAAAGCCCATAAGTGTAGCACCAGGGAAAATAAATAGTTATGACTATATCTTACCAGTTGGCAAGATATAAACTATTTCTTCAATTGCTGAGTATCTGCATGTCACAAAGAGAAAATCACATTAACACAGTTAACCATTTTCCCTTTAAGTTATACTTGTGGATTAATTTCTAAGATTTCCAATCAGTTTTCTCCTGGTATCACAAGGGAGAATCCATACATCCACACCACACTTATCTTCCTGCATAGATTGCTTGAATAAATGATTGTTTTGAACATCTTTAAAAGTAGTGAGTTTAATAATTAAGAGAGGCAATTTTTCATATCTATAAGTTGATCATGAAAAAAAATTTCACAAAATCTAGACATAGACATATCTAAACTGTGGGCAAATTCATTCAATTCAACTGAGGATATGCAACTTGCTCACATAGTGGTGTGAGCAGTTATTAGTGGCCAAGAGTAGAACCCTCTAGGCAAGTGCAGGAAAGTAGGAGGAGAAGAGGAAGCGGCAGAGACCACCTGAGCTCTTCATTTGTGGGGTGTGGTCTTCAGCAATGTCTTTCATATGTAAGATGACTCTGCTTGTCATTTCAGGTGTCTGTGGACAAGAAAGATCTTCCAGCCCCTGCTCCATGGTTAGATGGGTCATGAGTGACTCTTTAGATGCAAACTGACATGCAGAGTCATCTGATCGGTGGAAAGTCACAGTCCCAAGAAAGATAAAACAAGGGAGGAAAATAAAACCTATTTTTTCCCTCTCCCATCAAACTTTTATTACTGGTGAATATTGTTCCCTATATGGCTGATTTATCAGTTGAATCTACAACCGGGCTTCATCTTTGGTTCAAAAAGTATTGTATATACTCTTTAAAAATGCAACTTCATTTTAAAATTGGGTGGGGAGAGTATGTCAATAAATGTAATAGGTTAACTAAAGAAATATGATCTAGATCAACCAATCATTTTTAACTATTTTATTATTTACTTGCAAGCAAAGAGAGATGGAGAGGGAAGAGAGAGTATAGGTATGCTAGGGCCTCATTCCACTGCAAATAAACTCCAGATATATGCATTACTTTGTGCATCTGGCTTTATGTGGGTACTGGGGATTTGAACTTGGGCTATCAGGATTTGCAAGCAAGTACCTTTAACCACTGAGAAATCTCTCCAGCCCAAATAGTTTTATATTTAGTGCTTTATTCTTCCTTTAAGATAAATATTAGACTAACTTTCTAGTAATCTAGAAACAAATCCTGTGGTATCATCAACATGACACAGTCTATCTTTAAACGTAAGTGTGGTCTTTACAGAGGTAGTAATTGCTTATCCTTAGTTTGATGTTAGAGTCTCAAGTGTTCTAGCCACAGATGATTCTCATTATAGTAATTTAGTGCATTGCCCTTCTAAGAATCACTTTCATAGTCAGAGTAAAATGCTCTTTATTATAAGACATTCTATAAGTATATTGAATACATAATTCATCTTCATGGTAAAGTGGCCTTGAAAGTTAGGTGAGAAAAATATAATACAGGTAAATTTAAGGTTTTGGACATACTTATAGGTATTCTTTATAAAGAGGATATTTTCTTTCTCTGTTTTGCTAAATATTAGAGAAGATAGAGGCTAAGGAAAGCAAAAAAATGTTAAAATAATAACACCAATATGAGTTGAGATACCAAGAAACATGCTATATTATGTCCATGCTTCACCAAAAAAAAAAGACCAAAATTAGAGGGAAGAAAATTGAGGAGGAGGGAAAGGAAAATGAAGAAATTGAAAGAAAGGAAGGTGGGGAGTCATAGTCAGCTCCGCAGGCCTGGGATGAACCTCCAAACCAGGCACAGTTATGGGAGGAAAGGATTTATTGAAGCTACAGATCCAGGGGAAATTCCATAATGGAGAAAGAGGCTGGCCCCCTTTCACAGATCCAAACAGAGAGAGAAAAAACCACCACCAGCACCACACACACAACAAAAAACAGGCAGGAGAATGAGAGATTTCCTTCCCCTTTTTATAGCCTTAGGGTGGGGTCTTCAACCCTTTCACAGACTTGTTCACTCCCTGAGTCTCGGGACTTTCCTTCCTGCCCTGCCCTCCCAGGAAGAGATGTTGGTTTCTAGTTCCCCTGAGCCTCCTGTCCCTTACTGAGAGGGCTTCCTCCTGTGAACAACCTCAGAGACCTACCCAAGATGACTGAACAGGTCAAATTTAAAACAAAACCACTTAACCATTAGGGAAGGGGGGGGGGAAGCGATGAGAAGAGAAGGTTTTCATTAAAGAAAGAGCAAGATGTCCAGATGCAAGAAACAAGATGCTACTACATATATGTATAAAACCTACAAAAGTCCAGTAATTATGTGCTCTTAAAGTCTCAAGACTATCATCTTGGGAATTGCAGATTTTAGGTCCAAAGCAGCAGAATATGGATTTGGATGGGAGACTCATAGAAGAGACAGTACCTAAAATGTGTGTCATCTCCCTGAAAAAAAAAGCAAGAAAAATTTCCCTTCAATACATGAAATAGATGGTCTTCTGTTTCCCCTCACTGCTCCACTGTGAAAAGATATATAAAAAAATAAAGCCAAAATCACATGATGTCAAAACTCAGAAAAACTTGTCTAGAACTAGTCACCCTGTGTTACTTACAAGGCAGAAGAACACCATGTGCCTCTACAGGGACAGTTTCAGAATAGAGACCAGTAGGAAATTTTTGGAAAGGTGAAAAACCTCTGAAATTCTATCTTTGTATGTTTTTGAGCCATAAAAGCATTACGCACTGAGTAAAGTCAACAAGACAAGGAAAAGCTTAGCTTTCCAAAAATTTGAGATGACAGAACAATATATATTTTTAGAATATATGATTACACTTGTTAAATGGCTACCAGAAGAACAGAAATGATGCATAACACTGAATAAAAAAGGACAAATTTGAAGAAGATAAAGAGAGACAAGTCAATAAAAACACAGAAATGCAAAGGACACAGGCCCTCTCACCCTCTCCATGACGTTTTCATGTAGGTAAGTTAGGTAGATTAAGATGGCGAGTTAGATGAATGGTTGCTTATATCTAGTGTCACAGACTTATGATGGCTAACTGAAAATGTTTCAACTTTATAGTAATGAGAAATGATAGAAATTCATTAGCAAACACTCTGGGCATTCTGAAGCCTGCTCTTTCCCAGGAGGAGAATAGGCTGTGTTCTTCGGTGTTGCTACATGGCTCTAGTGAGCTGAAGCTCCTATCCATCCATAATCATGTGAGGAACAACTGTTTCCCACAGTGCACTTTGTTGCTAGATGAGTGGAATGGGGAAGCTGTCCATCAAATCCATTTTGAACTTTCAGTGTCTTTAATTCATGTCAGTCAGCACGTATACCTTTCTGTCAGTCTTTGTATCTAGAAATATCTTTATTCTATTAGGCAACTTATTAGTGTCCCTCACTGAGCAAAGTACCAGATGCAAACCCCATAAGGGTGGATGGATTTATGTTGGCTCACAGACACAGAGGTTTCAGTTTAATTTTTGGCTAATTCCATCATTTCTAAGGCTGTGCTAATGCCATAGATCGTGGTGGAAAGGTCTAGAAGAGCAAAGGTACTCATCTCACAGTGGCCTGGAGGCACAAAGAGAGTGAAATTGGATGGTCTGGGGATGACATATACACTTCCAGCAGCTATGAGCTCAGCCATGAATTAATTTGCTGGTTACCTATGTGCGCTGTGACTTAATCATCCCTTCCATAGCACCTCCAGTTTTCAACATGCAAGCATTTTGGGGGGCTACTTTATATCCATACCATACCAGCTAGAAAAATATTCCTGTAAAATAATACCAGATACAAAAAACTGACATAATTATAATCATAGACGTATTGTCACTATAATATGAGCATGCTAATTATAAAACTTCAATTTGACAAATGATACTCTAAGATAGGATCATAGTTGGAGGGAATGTATTAGAGCACAAATAGAGAAATTTATAAATACGAGTGGCAATACTGTAAAGAAGTTCTCTTTGTAAAGTATGCTATTAGATAATTCACAGAAGAGAAAAAGTGTCAAGGGCTCCAATCAATGAGAATTTTTTTTTTTGATACACAGTTTCATATTGCCAAGGCTTTCTTGGAACTCCAAGATAAAGTAAGCTGAAGATGACCTTGACCTTCTGATCGTCCTGAGTGCTGGGATTATGGGCAAACCCTACCACACCCACCTAGTTTATTCTGTGCTGGGGTTGATCTCAGGACTTCATGCAGGATAGTCATTCCCTTAACTCCCTAAGACAGATCTCCAGACCATGGAATTGTTTTTAAAGATGTAATCATTTTGGAATTCTTGCATCTCTATAACACATGCAAGTAATCAAAACATATGTCATGATCTAAGATTTCTAATTTAGTTGCTGTACTGTTTAGTATTTCACAGGACAGTTAAGAGAGGAATTCTTATTACAAATGGATCACTATGTAACATTGAAATACAGTGAATAAAACCTTATCTACAATGAGACTATAAAGCACAATAATTGAAAAATACTATTAAAATTTAAAACAACAGTAAAATAATTTCCTGCAATTAAAGTTTCTGTTAATTTTAGCATAACTTAATTAGGAAGAGTGAGTTCATTTATAATCTTACTTCAGATCCTATCTGTAGTGTATATATGTTTATGATAGTATATATAATTTTATGTTGTTCATTAAATTTTGGAGTAACCATCTCAACAGTAAAATGAGGGTAGAATTTCAAATTCAACTAGTATAGAAAAACATACAATTATATCAAATAGGGAAACAAAATCAAGGAAAGAAATTTTTAAAGAAATTTGGGGTTGGAGAGATGGCTTCGTGGTTAAGTCATTTGCCTGCAAAGCAGAAGGACCCCAGTTCTATTCCCCAGGACCCATGTAAATCCAGATACACAGGGTGGCACTTGTGTCTGCAGTTCATCTGCAGTGTTTGGAGGCCCCAGGGTGCCCATTCTCTCTCTCTCTGTCTCTCTATCCAAACCTCCATCAAGGTTGGGAAGGACATTCTGCTCCACTTGGAGTCAAACCATGTCCTTCCCATGTGAATATCAGAAGGGGATCAAGTGGCCAGTCTCTGGTTCCATACTTCCAGCCTCGTTGAGTCCCCAGGGGGCTGTCCAGTTTCATAATGAATCAGCCCCAGAACTGACACGAATACACAAGTCTTTGCATAGGAAGACACTGGGGCATGTCTGAAGCTTGTCCCTTCTCCACTCACTCCCTCCCTCCTCCAGCCCGAGACTTACCAAGTAAGGGGGAAACTTGTCCACCCCTACCTCCCATGATTCAAAAATGGGCCAGGTATGCCCCTTCCCCCACAATCAAATACATACAGCCCACCTGAGCCTAGGAAGCCCCCACCTCCACCCTCAGAGGACTCCTGCAAGGTAACCCCTTCTCCTCCCCCACCCACCCTGACATTGTCACCACTGTGTTCTTTCTTGGAAGATTGCTTCTGTTTTTTTCTTGGGAGATTCCTTCCATCCAGTGGAAGACTTCCCTGCTGAAGAAAAATATATCCTAACAAAACAAACCCAGCTTCCCAGGGAGCCCCACCTCAGACAACTGTGCTCCAGGTAAAAGAATGAAGAATGAAACTCCTCCTCCCACGTTTCTCCAGTGAAACCCACTGGACTCCAAGCCCACCAACTTCTATGCCTGTGGTCTTGGGACTGAGTGACCAGATTCCGTTAGCAGAAGAATCTCCAACACTGCATCTAACTCATTTCCAAATCCTGCTGGCCAGAGAGGAGAAAGTGTCCAAGACTCCCGCTTTCCTCTGAGGAAAGGGGCCTTATGATGAAGGGACTCATTGTTAGGCAGGGTGGTCTTCCTTATTGTGGGGAACTTGGTGGGTGCAGTATATTCCATTGCTTGGGATGTGAGTACTTCCAGGCTTCTGGGGCAGAGAGTATTTTTCAACAGAACAGGAAAGGAGTTCATGAGAAGTGATCTCTTTTAAAGGCTAGGTTTGGGGGAAGAACAAAGAAATGGGTCAGCTTTATTTTTAAGAGTAATTGGTTTTGTTCTTATCTCTCCCCTCATCCCAGGATAAAACAAAGCAATAAAAGGACAGGGAAAATAAACTACAGTTCTTCAGTTAAGGGACCAGGAACCATTCAAGTCTGCTGGGAATCCTGCCTTCTTTTCTCAAGGTTGGATGTGAAGGTTGGCCTTGACCAGTCCCTCAAGAGAAAAATTATTTATTTATTTATTTATTTATTTATTTATTTATTTATTTATTTATTTATTTATTTATTTATTTAATTGGGGGAATCATTAAGTCCTGATTTAGAATCCACAAAAACCACTGGTGGGAGATAGGGCCTGGGTTTTCCCCTCAACCCCAAGTCTGCTTCAGTTATTTTCTGGCTGGCCTTAAAGTGGTCAGTGGCTCTTTGCATTGTCCAGTCACTGGTGAGTGGACTCAGGAAGAAGAAGAGGAAGCACTTGTGGGAAAAAGTCTCTTTCTGAGAAGCTACAAAGGACTTGGCAGCCTGTTCACAGCTCATCTAACAGGAAAGAATTTTCCTTTTTTTTTTCCCCTGCTACCCCCACAATTCCAAGACTGAGTGAGGGGGGATGAACACAGCAAAGTGGAAATCAGTGATGACTGAGGTTGGGGGCGGGTTGAACACAACAGAGTGGACAGAGGTGAGACAGTACTGTGCAGAAGCCTGCCAGGTTATTCGGATTCTTCTATTCCCCAAAGCAGAAAGACTTAGGTGAGATGTGATAGTCTTCCTTGGCAGCCTATGTTATGCCTTCATTTTCTAGGTCCTACTTTAAAGCAAAGAGAAAAAGGGTGTCCTAACTCCTGAGTGCCAGCTATGAGAGAGTGAGTGTCCTGTTGCAGGGAGGTCTTCCTGGGCTCCACATAGCCTGTGAGTTAGTTTGCTCCAGCTGTTGCCATGGGCAAAGGTTGCTCAAACTTGGTGGAGAGCAGGGAGACTGAGCTATTCTTTCCCTTAATGGGGAAAGCTAGTCCAGACCTCAGAAGACATATTCCATGGTAAACCACTATGGTAGGAACCTCTCTAGTCTATTGATCACAGGCTAAGGATCTGTCCAGAGCACAGAGGAAAATCAAATCTTCTCGGTCCTGGTGAGGGAGGAATCAAATCGGGTTACTTGTTTGGAGTATGTTCTCTACAATCTGCTGGATCACATTGACTCTTGGGATAGGCTATGATTAAATTTTTCTTACCAGTCCTCTTTTCAAACCTGTAAGCCCTTAAATCCCAGAAGTATTCCCAGAAACTTAAGGTGAATGAAGATGAGAGAGAGTATAGGAGTAGATACTGCCCCATAATCCCAGAGTACGTGTGACAAGTAACTGAACATTTACTAGAAAATCTTCCCATTTGTTTTGGAAATGGCAGTAGATGCTTTGGAGATGATGTTATCAAAGTGTACATTTTTTTTAAATTTACTGAATCAAAAAGCATCTAAGTATATATCACAGAAAACAAACTTCAACATTTTATTGTGGATTATAATAAAATAATTACCATCCTTAGCCATCATGGGCATGCAAATTAAAACTACTTTGAGATTCTATCTCACTCCAGTCAGAATGGCAATCATCAAGGAAAAAAACAAAACAGATGCTGGTGAGAACATGGGGAAAGGGGAACTCTTATGTACTATTGGTAGGAGTGGAAATTAGTGTACCAATCTGGAAATCAGTGTGGAATTGTATCATACAGCTCAAAACAGAACTACTGCATGACCTGGGAATGTCACTTCTATATCTACACCCAAAGAACTCTATAGCCTACTACAGGGATATTGACACATCCATGCTCATTGCTTCTCTGTTCACAAAGCTAAGATAGAGATCCAGCACAGGTCTCCATCAACAGATGAACAGAGAGTAAAGATTAATTAGATCTACACAATAGGATGTTATTTAACTCTAAAGAAAAAAAATTGTAAAATTTGCAGAAAAGTCAATGGAACCAGAAAAAAATATGTTGTGTGAGGTAACCCAGGCTCATAAAGACAAACACCTTAGGTCCTTTATCCTATGTTTCCACATAGGAAACATAGGATTCTAGTTTTGAATCTTCCAACTTATGTGCACAATTTGGTGTGTCTTTAGAGATCAGAAAATTAGAGAAAGGATGCAGGAATGAGGACAAGTCTTAAGGGGAGAAGATAGTAGAATACAAGCAGTACAAAAACAGTGAGGAATCATCCTTGTTTTGGAATGGGTTCAACACAGATGAGGGCAGAGAAAGAGGTGTAAGAGGGGGTGAGGGGAAAGTTAGCCAAAGCATACCAGATAGGAAAAAAATTATAAGAAAATTTGCAACTTAGTAAACCTAATTAAAACTCTGTAAATAGAATAAAAGAGAATGAATGGAGCTACCTTATAGAGAGGGATGATGCTATCCCTCATAGCTGAGGGTTATCAAACAAAACTATTAGTGCCAGGCATGAGATGTCTCCCAGCGAGTCAGGCAAGGGACAGAAAACTATGATGATTCCAAGATAATGGCAAGTTTATTGTCATGGCTTTTGTCTTCCCACCAAGACTGAAGTACTGTATCCCTGAAGACATCACCCATGATGGTTTCAGGACTTAGAAAGTTCAGGCTGGAGCTGAAGCAAGAAGCTCTTTCATGGTGAACAGTTGACACATCTCAGAAGACACTATGCTGGCTGCTCCCAGAAGAAAAGTCATCAGCATTATCATCCAAAAAGGTATCCTGTGCTCTAATTCTACAGTACTGACACCCCCCAGCCCACCATGACAAGGCTTCACAATTCATACCTGCGCCCTTTATTTTACAAAAACACACAAGCTGTAGCTTGGTTCTTGATTTCGACTAATGCACATGACAAAAGTTGATATTAAAGTCATGTTTCAGGCTGCCCATGGTGACACATGCTTGTGCTGTGAGCATTCATTCAGCAGGCAGAGGCAAGAAATAAATAGTTAAATTTTAGGTACATTGAAAAACAGCTGTACATAATATATTTTATACCTCTCATCAGTAAACTTTTAAAACATTTTAAAAATAACACATATGTACATAATGTGGTCATAATCCTATTACTTTCTTTTTCCTCCTTTCTCCTTCCCTCCTTTCTCTGGGTCCCTTCTATTTCCTTTCTATTTACATTTAGATTTTCTATTTATGATTGCATGGGTTGGAAAACATGATCTGTATTTTTTATATTATAAGAAAATATGAGAAGGATAATCAACAGCTCTTTGATTAAGATTTGAGGCTAGTTCCATCTGATGGAATACATCTGTGGAACTCAAAGCCAGCTCAAAAAAGCCATTGGAAAATGTAAGCCTGAGGAAGAAATCAATTATTGTTGTATTGCTATGATATGATATGATGTAAAACTTTCTACTAAATTTGTATATATTTTCTTTATATCCACAAGTTAATTTTATTGTCAGTCCCATCAGAAACCAACCAGAAAACCTTTTTTTCCCACCCTCCCAGCTCCCCACACCCTCCTCTCTTTTCTCTTTGCAGCAGGAGGTAATCAAAGCAGAGAGTCCTAGCTGGTCAAGTACTTAAAATCAGTGACAGATCAGCACTCAGTGCTATATGAGAGACAGAGATGATATCATTTCCTATAGGAATTAGGGAGCGTCACTGAAGAGACAGAAAGGATGGAGAGGAACACTATGGAACTTTCTCACTTGGCCCCACAAGGCCATTGCACTCATAAACTCATAAACTCCTACCAGAGGTGGTTAGCCACATAAGGCCTGAACAGGATGCTCCAGTCATTAGTCTCTTACAGACAGAGGAAGGGCTTTGCAAGCCACTCTCCGTCTTGATGAGCTCATGATGGTGAAAGATTGCCAGGGAGAGGAGTTATCCTCATGACCACCAGTAAGAGAAGAGAAAAAGAAGGCCTCCATAAGATGGAGGGGAACGAAGGAGAGGAATGTGGGGTATGTAGGATAAAAACGTAATGTAGCTGGATGAGAATGTCAAAATACAAATTAGAAATAAAGAAGTTAAATGAAGTTTTATCCACTTGAACTAAGCTAAAAAGAGCTTGCCTTCATTTAATAAAAGGATTCTCTTGTGTGTTTCTAAAGTTTAAATGATGTCAAGGTTATATGGACTTTATAAACTGTGATTTAGCTGAGCTGACCTATTTTTTCTTCAAATTTTCCTCAAATTTGGTTTTCTCCTTTTCTTGATAGGATAAATAAGTGAAATTGATTCTTCATACATATGATGTCTGGGTGAGATATTTATAAGTTCTTTTGTAATTATTAAAATGATGGGTTACAAGAATATGAATCACCATTAAAACTATTATAACAAAATGAGTGTGAGCTCACTGCCGCCTCCCCTATATTCATTGTTACATTCTACAGGCCACAGATGACCAGTCACATAGCATGAGGTGAGAAACTACCAGAGCTTTGAAGTTAAGTGAGACAAAAGAAGTAATTGCTTTAACTATGATAAGGAAGTTAGAAAAGTTGAGGCTGGAGAATACGTGGGGAGGATTATCTGAACTTCTCTGGAACCCATTGTAAATGTGTGAGTTGCTAGGTGCTTGTAATTTAGATGCCTAATGTCAATAAAATCTCTTTGTAACCGGGTTGGGGCCAATGCTTCATTTATGCTTGGACCACAGGGCCCGGGTGTAAAATTAAAACTCCCCTCTCCTCTTACTGTGAAGGCTTTGTAGGTTTGTTACTGGATATTTCTACAACAAAACAATAAGATGAAATAATTCCTTAATTAAATGTGGACTCATGTAATGTATGTCACAAAAGGAAAGAAGAACTTCATATGAATCAGACTTTACTTGGGAAACCATGAGTATTAAAGAAAATCTTTATTGGTTAACTCAGCAAGTATTTTATGATGCATTTTTACTCATGAATTATTAATGATTCTATCTCTTCTCCAAGTCAAAGGTGGTTGGCTTAGCAGTCACATATGTGGTAAACTAGAAAAATGGATGAATATCTGTCGGCCTAACAGTTCTGAGCAGATTCAATTCCCATGGATATGAAAACAGAAAGCCAAGGAGACAGGAAGCTGCAGTGAGGCAATGGTTAAAATCCTGCTTGCTCTCAAGATGAGAGGGGGAAGGGGACAGGGAGAGCAAAGAAAAATGCAAGAGAAGACAGGTCATGTAAACTGTCAGCCAGGAAGTGAATTCTTGAAAATGATTCTTGCCAGAAGCGGCATTCTTGCAAATGTGGGTCTTTCTACCCACCCCTCCCCCTATGCTATTACTATTGGAATGAGGAACACTTGGGGACCGGATGAGGAAAAGGGCAGAAGTCACTAAATTGTAGTTTTATGAAGAATATAATTGTTCTGCTTCAGCTTGAACATTAAAAACTGTATATCTGTATAAAGCATTTCTTTTCACAGACTGCTATTAACATTTTTTGAAGATTTATACTGTCTGAGAAATGAATCTCCCCCTAAAGCATTGGTTTATTATATATTTTTTAAATCTGTTTTTAATTTACAGTTGCTGGTAGGAGGAAGGAGAGGGCTGGGGAGCTGGAAGAAGCTGTTAGTGGAGAAAAGGCCTGCTTGGGTTAAAGTGAGATCAATTCAAATCATTTTCAGTTTTCTGGAGAAGTTGGTCTGTTACTTATCTTAATGTCTAAGATTAAATTTGGGCTAGTAGGCATGAACATCTTACAATTATTGAGACATCAAACACATTCTAATATACAGTTCCAAAGTACATATTATAGCATAGGACACACACTCAAACACGCAAAGCAGCTTTCCCTCTCAGAAAATGAAAATATTGTTTAAGGAACAGAGCTACAATAGGCCTGAATGTTAAGAATTGATAGATGAAATAGAAGTTTCAGCTTTTAAAAAAATATTTATTTTCAAGGAGGGAGGGAGGGAAAGAGTGAGAGAAAGAGAGAGAGAGAGAGAGAGAGAGAGAGAGAGAGAGAGAGAGAGAGGAGAGAGAGAGAGAGAATGAGAGAATGGTGTACCAGGGCCTCTAGCCCCTGTAAAGGAACTCCTGATAAATGTGCCACTTTGTGCACCTAGATTTATGTGGATACTGGGGAATCAAAACGAGGTTGTTAGGCTTTGCAGGAAAGTGGTTTAACCCGCTGAGCCATTTGTACAACCTGAAGCTTTAGTTTTTAGTTTTAGTCATAATATTTTTGCTGCGATTTTCATATAAAATTCACTAGCATTCAATTGAAGACAGCTCCTGCGATGAACCAAGTAGCCTGAGTAGAAGGGTGTGAAAAGTGTTCAAAGCCTAGAACTCACTTTTTTTATATCCACCTCACTAGATGAACTCCAGTTAACAGAAAATTGTGTGCTTGCAAAGGTGCCCTGAGTTTTGATATCTGTTTTATCACAGAAAATTGCTTTCACCTTTGAATCTGTCTTGGTGTGGTTGATTTTGCTTAAGGTGTAGGTAGGCATTGCGCAATGTCCCACATAGTCTCCCACTGGGACACTGATCACCTGATGGTGACCCTGTTTTAGAAGGCTGTGGGGACTTTAGGACTGGAGCCTTGCTGATGAAATGAGTCAATGGGGGTGGCCATGAAGACACACTTCCTGCCTGCTCTCTGCTTCTGGACTGCAGGCCAGTGTGACGCACTTCCTCACCTCACATTCCTGCGGCCATGTCTTCCTTATTAAGGTGGGTTGTATTGCTTCAGTCTGTGAGGCCAAGAAAGTCTTCCCTTCCTTAAGTTGCGTTTTGTTGGGTGATTTGTGCACAGCAACAAGAACCATAACTAATCTAGGCCAGATGTAAGTATGTTGGCATTCTAGGCACCTAGACAAGTGTAACAACATCTGCTCGTGTGTTCATGAGGAAAAGGACACTTCAAGGGATCCAGCATTTTAATTCAATATAGATACTATTTCCTTTGGATTTAAACACTTTTAAAGGTCTTTGGCAGAAATATGTAGTTAAAGGAATACAGGTCAGATGAAATATTGAAACACACAGAGAACATTTTCTTCCTTGCATGGTTGTCAGTGAGCTCCATAATTCCACATTCAGCAGGCAGGATCTTTGAAGATAAAAATCATTTTCCCAAACCAAAATGTTCAGCAAGTTTAGGAATCATAGTCAAAGGTCTAAAAGAGCTACGAAGATTAATAAATTATACCTGGGTTTTGGACCATAATTCCTAGAATGCTTCTAAAATCTGAGGAAAGGGTGGCTGGTACAGCTAGCTCTAAGCCTGCACAGAATGCACACAGCCATGGATTTTATCCCCATTACCGCATAATTACAATTATTAATATTAATGGAAAATGAAAATCCAAACAAAGATGCTAAATAATATTTTTCAAAACATCAACTTTACTTAATGTGTTTGAAATAGCAATGACTTTGTTTATAATTACACAATACATTTCAATGAAAGACATATGCCATCTTCAATACCCTCAACCATGGAGGTATACAGGGACTTTTTTTTAGTTTCATAATTAAAAGTAACATTTTCTTTCCATGAGACATCACAGTGGAAACCCCGAGACTTTGAAATCCTGAAAATAAAAGTTAGTTAGACAAGTATTTACGTTGACCTCATTAAGATACTTAGGTATCTTGTCAAAATGTGATAGATACTTCAGTTTGTCAGAACAAGAACAGATAGTATCTCCTTAATTGAATTCTAATAGCAGTGAAGGACAAATTTCACCAAGGTGTGCTGTATGAGAAATGTAGAGAGTGAAAGCTTCATTACACTGGGGCTCTAGCCCAAATGTTCTTGTTTAAATTTGAAACAGGACTTGCATTATTAGAGTATGTGAGTAAGCATAACATAATTCTCATGTGAGGGTGTTTCCACTGTATTCTCTGGGGTGACTACCTCACCTGAACATCTCTACAGTTGGTATATAAATAGCCTGTCAATGGTTAACTCACACTGAGACATAGAAATCCTGGCTCCTTTGGCTGCTTTTCCAAATTACCTTTGCGCACTAGGGAATGCAGCTTGCCTTTAACTTGGTGGCTGTACAGCAAACATATTCCACATGGAAAACACGTGTAGAAGGTCATATTTCCTCATCTCAGCATGTGTCAGGCCTCTTGGAAAAACAGAAGAAATGAAAACAATTATTTCACCTCGGTTAATTCGAGAGTTTCTCCAAAATGGTTTGGGTTTTACATTTGATTTTTGTGGGGACAAAGTTCTTAAGATTATTGATGGTGTGTGTGTGTGTGTGTGTGTGTGTGTGTGTGTGTGTGTGTGTGTGTGTGTGTGTGTGTGTTTTGTGTATATGTCATGATAATATAAAAAGCTTTCACTCGTGTGTGTACAAATGTTCTCAGTTCTCATTGTGGATAAAGGGAAGAAGAAAATGTAATTAGAGAAAGCAAAGCTGTTCTTTGGAAGCAGAGCCATGTTGAGCAGGTTCCAAGGAACCATCTTCCTAGCCACACAGAGCCCATTCTTCAATTAAACAAAGCCTTGTCCAGAAGAAGAAAAATATCCCAAGTTATCTGTGCATTTCAACTGCCCCTTCCTCAGATAATCCTTCCTGGAAATGCCCTCACAGACGTGGCCAGAGGTCTCATGATAGATTTCAGAGTGAATCATTTTGTCAATCAAGATTAACCATCACTTGTCAATTTGACACACAACTACATCTCCTTTTGGACTGCTTAATTTCCCAAATGAAGACAATAGCAAGGTTGTGGTTTTTACTTAACATGATACAAGTATTTCACATACAAGCAAATCTATAGTATTCTTTCTCCCAGACAAATGGATAAGTCCCTTGAGGAACACTTGGTTTAGTATCCCATAATTTAAACAAAATAATAACATTTAACTGCTAATATTCTCTCAGTCTGTATAATGTTATGTAATGAAGACATAGAGAAAAGAAAATGTGAATTTTTCTTACTACATGTGAATACATACCTACATATATATACACATACATACATGCACATGCATGCATACACATACATACATATATGCATACATTCTTTTTTGACCATAAAATTTTATTTAAAAACAAACACCAACAACAAAAACAAACAAAGCAAAACCCATCCTGCTCAGTAATGGTTCTGAAGCAACTGAGTTCTGAAAAGTGCCTCATTCAGACAAAGTTAATTACTGCACAATAATTGTGTTTTCAGTTTAGTTTCTGGTTGCAGTGACTCTTTTATTTTTAGTTATTAACTTCCCACTTTTAAAAAAAATTTTAATTGGCTTAAAATTATATAAAATAGGGTAGCTACTCATGGCCATTACAATTCTGTGACTGGTCTTTTGTCCTTAGCTGGTATTTATGATTAACTTCTTCTACTACCCTTTCTGTAATTCCCTCACCATCCTAAAGCACCTCAGAAGATTTTAGCTCTTTACCCATATGGTTGACTAGTACCTTCATTTTTGAAAGTTCTGGGCCATTTATCACCTTGTTGGGAGTGGGGTGTGGTAGTTTCCTATTGATCTTAGTGACAGGAAAGAGTAATATCAAGAGGCACCCTAACAGATTTCCTATACTCCAGACATAGTCTTCCTTACCTCTGGTTGCAGTCACCTTCTTTGTTTCAGTTAACTTCTCATTGCTAGGACAAAACCCCCAAATGAAGCAGTTTAGAGGAGGAAAGGGTTTGAGTTACAGCCTCAAGAAGTTTCAATATGGCATGGCGGATAGAGGCTAGGCATCACATCTTGTTACATTAGCTGGAAGAGAGAGCATCAAGAGAGAGATGGGGTTGGGCTGTAACAAGGCCCACTCCCAAGTGCCACATGTCCTCCAATGATAATGCACCTCTCAAATTGCAACCACAACCACAGTTCTGTTTTGGAAAGGCAGTCCCATTGACCCCTGGTACTCTAGATCAAGTACCCCTGCTAACACTTAGCACTTACCTTTGCCTGTTAACTCAAGGGCTTGGGAAACCCAAATTGGCCAGGGCAATATTTTAACTCTCTGTTCAGTGGAATTTTTGTTACATCTCTTGGCAAAAATGGACCCACAGGGGGAAAAAAGAAGCACAGTATTAAAATAAGTCAACATAAAAACAATGCTAGCTTATGCCAAAATGATAACCAATGGGGTTGATAGGATGTGTCTATATTCTAGATGAATTGTGAGCATAAGAGAAATAGCTGATATACCAGGCATTTGATATGAAAGAAAAAGGGGGAAAAAGTGGGTGATTTACAAAATGTTGCTCATAAGGACAAGCAGTATGTAGCTGCCATTGTCTGAGCTTGGCAAGGCAGTTCCAATATGCCCATACCAAAAATATTTGATATGTGAGTTTGACACACTATCACACAAACGGAACTGTGTTGGGATGGAAGCTAGAAATTCGCAGATAAGAGTTCAGGTGTGAGTGTGGATGTTGTCATGTGTGGATGACATTTAAAGCCAGGAGATTAGATAAGATCCCCAAAGGAGTAAGGACAGCTAGAGATGAAAGGAGACTCAAAGTTTGATCTCTGGTACACTCCAACTTTAAGACAGTTTAAGAAAAAACAGCTGTGTAAACTAAGAATTATCAGTATGGGGTAGAAGGAGTGAAGGTTAATGTGTGTGATACCAAATACAAAACAGAGCTTCAGGCAAGCAAGCCTGATACTTTATATGAAATTGGATATTTAATGGGATCTGAAACACACAATAACCTCCTATACCTGATTACATGGAGACATTTAAATATTCATTGTGATGTGTATAATATAATCATAAGTAATATTTTCACATAGCTTTAACTTGTCTCAAATTAGAAGGTCTGCATAAAATAGGAAACAGACAATTATACTTGCTGTTTCATGATGAAGTGACAAGAATACTGAGGACACTCTCCTGGTAAAAGTGGTGTATCTTTCTCAGGGAACATGGTCAATGCTGCAATATGTTGCATTTCATAGAAAATACATAGAGAGCTAGTCATATGACAGTTTTGAAAGCATCCAGACATATTTCTGTTATAGATCCAGGCTATGGACTTTAAAAAATATTTCTAAACTCAAGTATAAAAATTAAAAGTGTTCCTACAACTTGCTCAGGAAAATACACATATATGCCATGACAAAATTTGTGAGACTCTTGACAAAATTGAAATGTCCTAAACCCAGAATAGAGTGGTCACAGACCATGTAGGGATGATATCAACTAAGGATGGATAGATCATGTATGTGAAAAAAATACCTTAATGAAGAGAGAAGCTATAAAATTGCTAAAATCATACAGTGTGGGAATGTAATATATATATTGGTTTTGTCATTATTACGGTGATACAGTAAGCACAAATGATTAGGGAAAATGAAGGAGTATTAGTACTGATCCTAAATGATAAATAAGTGTACTGATTCTTTTCAGTACCATATTTGGAGAATAAGTGAGGCCTGTCTCTCACAGGAAGCAGTGGGACTGTTTGCCTGTGAAAAGTTTCATATTCCAAGAATATCCTCCTTCCCCCTGCCTCCCTCCCTCCCTCCCTCCCTGCCTCCCTCCCTCCCTCTCCTCAGTCTCTCAGCCCACCCACTACCCCTGGGAGCACCGAACATAAGTCACTTTCATCTGCTCTCTTCATTTTCTTTCTTTCCTTCTTTTTTCAGTCCTTGGCTTTTCCCGCCCGTCTTTGTAAGTTGGCTTCCACCGCACCATATGGCAGCTGAGAGGACCAGAGAGCAATTATCTGGCTCCAAACAAAAGGGACTGTGGTGTCTCTGTGGGCCATGAATGCACAAGCCATGGGCCTGTAAAGAAGGGCCTCCAGACCATCAGTGTGACTGAGGGCGTGGCTGATGGGGCTGTCTCCATGCAGAAGCCATAGAGGGAACTCCCAGAAACACTTTTCTCTCTGGGTTGCTTTCCTTCATTTTTTTTCCCTCCATGTTTGATTTTTGACAGTTTTTAAAAACTCAATTAATTAGCAACACTATATGAACAAGTCTTGTGATGGTAGTACCCCCATTTCCCTCCTCCCTGCTCCAGACTCGCTGAGATTTTTTTCTTTTTTAAAAGCTGTCTATGCTCATCACTTATTAATAACACAGTGGGGATAACAGAATAAAAAATTGAGCATGCCTCCCCCTTTTTTTTTTTATAAAATACCTCCCAAACTACATCTCAATTTTTACACAAATATTTGAACCTGGAAGTAAAAAGCAGATGTATGTCAAGATGTTCCTGCTTTTCTTTCTTTTCCCTAAACAATAATTCTACATATTTATACAAACTAAGAAGACAATAGCAACATAATATGAGATGACACTGCATTCCCCCTGGAATTCTGTGGGCTGGTCAATCATTAATGTAAGACTAAAATGATGATACTGACTATTTAGAGTAATGAGAAATATAAGTTTATAAACAAATATATTTCTTCCTCCCTGCTTCTCTTTTTTTGTATTACACTTAATTTTCTCATTGGTTTCAAGACCATTTTATATCACAAGCTTTATAGGATTATATGTTTCTCGAGAATTTGTATGTTTCTCAAGGTCCTTTGAATATGTTGATCTTGAAGAAAAGTTGACTATAAAAAGCTGAAAATAAAACTTAAATATTAGATGTGCATAAAATTACCATTAATCAATTTGTAAACAAATATATATATATATATATATATATATATATATATATATATATATATATATATATATATATATGGTCTCTTGGTGCATTATAACATGCTTACTATTATATGAGCCTGAAAAACTCCAAAACTAAGTTCTAGTCAGTGAAACCAGATGCAAGATCTTAAGATAACCCTTATCTCTTTTATGGAAGAAAGTACCAGCTAAAGTTTCACATAGAGCTCCAAGGAAAGTGTTTTATAAGACCCACTGTCAATGTGAATTTTGGGTTTCCCTGTCCATCAAAATCAAACTGTTAGCATGGTAAACAAAAATCTTAGAAAAATATTACAGGCACATAAAACCTTCTTTTTTAAATCAAACAAACAAACAAAGCCATTTAAGGAAATGAATGCAGGTACTCTGTGGTAGTTTGAATGCAAAATATTCCCCATTGACACCTGGAGTTCACAAGCTTCTTAAGAAAT
>PVHP010004943.1:38666-68231 GCA_004024765.1 Zapus hudsonius
AAGACTGGGATGAGTACTAAGATATACAGGATACCTTGCCACAAGGACTAATACAGACAGCCCACAGAGGAGGATATACAACTGATCAGGGATGGGGAGGGGGGGAATTGGGGAATTCGGGATAACAACGCATGGTTTGCCCACTAAATAATGTAACACATTATGGACAATAAATATATATTAAAAAAAAAAGAAATGGTGGTGGAAATATTTATTAACTTTATTTTATTTTATGTTCATTTTTTAAATATCTTTATTATGAATAGGTATAAAAATTGTATGAGCAAATCTTGTGAATGTTTCCCCGTTTCCCTCCTCTCTGTCCCCTACCCACTGGGGTCCTTCCTCAGTGAGCATACTGGATCTGTCCATAGGTTAGGGGTTATGAAATGCAGCAGAGGTAACCAGTTTTTCTTTCTTTTTTCCTCCCCCCTTTGTGTATTGTCTCTGAGGGGAGTGATGTCTCTGGATACTCTCCCCCACCATGGTTCTTATATCTCCCTCCCCAGTCATGGTGGGTGAGTTTTAATTCTGCTTTGTTGTTGAGGTCTTAAGTATCTCTGGATCTTTGCCCTGGGTTGTATTGGGTATCGCTGTCTCCATTGACCTTCCCTGCTTCTTGATTTCTCCAGGTGGCACCTCTCTCCTGTGCTTAGATGGGTGAGATTTGCTTCAGTGGACAATGTCTGCCATGCTGGCACTCCATTTACTACACCATCCTCAGAAATGAGTAAGTTCCTGCGGTAAATTTCCTGGCTTTCTGGAGACTCGTTCATTTTCTTGTATATGAAATAAACATGTACAGCAAGGGAAGTGTTGAATATGACCATATCTGTTTATGAAGGAACATTTCATGCTTCCTTGCTCTAGGCTACTACTGGTCATAGGGGCTGGTTTTGATTTTATTTGACTCAGAATAAGAAAACAATCGAATAAAAGCAACATCCCTTACTCAAAGTCACCTGTTCACCTATGGGCCACTGAGTATGTTGGATCACAAAATGCCAGGCCATGGGGTTATTTAAAGAAACCTGGGCATATTTCCAATTGTGGTGTGTATAAACTTTTGCAAGTAGGCAACAAAAACAGTGCCTCATGAAATAAATCAATGGACATGTGTAGACAACTTCAATAACGCTGTGCACTTGTTCACCTGACTTATGAAGAGAAGGAGTTACATAGCTCAGCTGAACATATTGCCCACATTCACAAGAGTGCTTCCCTTAGAGACATCTTTACTCAGAAGACTCCTCCCCCCTCTGTTTCAGCTATCACCTCATTTAATGTGTGTCAGGGGAGAATGTGACTTTTTGAAATTTTTATACAGACTGATAGTTATCTGTGAATGGATGCAAAAGCAAAATTACATGGCCTTTTCTGTTATGGTCTTCAAAAATTCTTTTCAAGTTAGGACAAATGTTTGTTCTTACAAGAAACATTCTAGAAAATTGAAATAAACAGAGCCAGGAGCTAAGGGTACCTGGTTTAGCAAAGACCAGGACCCTCTCTGTTTCTACTGCTGAGTTATGTGGTGTATCATCTGTCAGAAAGGCTTGTGTAGAGAGGACCCTCTGTGCTACACAGAATGCAGAAACAAAGCCTCTATTCAACCTTTCCTATGCACTGTGCCCACATCTGTTTATGTGGCCTCTGCTCCATTGGAAAGGTTTCTGTCCTTCCGTCTTCATTTTCTGTTACATAGCTCTGAGCTGCTTTTTCTTTTTCTCTTTTTTTTTGTCTTCTTTAAGTGGTAGTGATTCCAATCTGTTTTGTGCAAGAGAAGTCATGCAGACAGTGGTTGGTCCTTTGCCTACGCTATCCTGCTTGTGTTCCAAGGAGGGTTAACTATAAACTCCAACATTCATTAATCTTTAAGATAAAGTGAACACTGAGTAAAGTTTCTTTAGGAGGCATGCAGACTATTTGTCTGAGTTCTACTCATTAATGACCATCAGTATGTTTATCTTTAAGGCTCAAAAATTGTAGTTTTGAAAGGTGTATTTTCTCCACATGAATTTTAAGTGAATGTACTATCTGGAAATAAAACGTTGTAGAATTCTTACTATAAGAATACTGTGTAATAACATGTTGTATTTTAAGGCGTAATACTCAGAAAGTGATTTACACGTATGACCTTGAAAAGCAATATCCAAGGGTGGTAGGGAAGAAGACATTATAGTATTTTACAAAAGACACACTACATAGACAGGGTTTCAACCTCCATAGGACAGAATTCAGCTCATCATCCTATGGCTGCATTTTACATATATACTAATGCATCATATACAATGTGATCTTAGGAATGGTTTATGAGCATAATCATATACCATTCTTCTATCATTGGGGATCATATCCATGATGAGTATTCATTAGGATTAATAACATAAGTGAATCATAGTTACAATCTTGCAATTACCAACTGCATTTACAAGTTAATACGTCAATGTGTCCAGCTGATTTACTTTTTCCTTTTTTCATTTAGTAGATTGTATTTATATGTAATGATGTAGCAATTAGTAGTATTACTACAATGTAGTAATTTGGTGGCAGAGGAAGTCTCAGAAGACAAATAATACACTCAATGATCAGAAGTACATGGTCTGACATCGGTTCTCTGATTGGATGGCTTTATGTAGATTAACTGGGCCTGCAAGGGAAAATAAAAACCAATACCCCATAGGTTGAGTTAGAACTTGATCAACTACTATCCATGAAGAGCAAGTGTTAAACCATATGTTGCTGAACCATTGCTCTGTCTGTCATTAGATTCAGTTGCCTTGGGCTTGTTAAACAACTGATTTCCCATATATGAACACAGCAGAAATGCCTGAAACTCAGATTCAGCTACTGAGGAAGAATGACTAACAGCAGGAACTTTGAGATTCTGAGGATGTTTGACGAGAAATGAAGGAGAGCCCTTCAGTATCCAAGAGTAGTAGTGCACAGGCTTTCAGCCTGTCTATGGAGGGTACATCATCCTGAGTTGCTTTCCAGTGCAAGTTTTAGCCAAGAAATGCTTTCTGTGTGTAGAAACAGCTATGACCCATAATTTTGTTATGAAACAAAATTAAAAAGCAAAGAGAGGTCAAAACTGGTAAACTTTAGATTTATGAGAGAAGAAATTTTAGAACAAGAGAATTATGAGCCATCACACAAAAAGAAAAAGGAATGTGTTATGTTTCTTTACATCTAATAATTTGCATTATTCATTAGGACTGCCATGAATGTAATTTGATATTTGAGAAATAGTACATTCTAGCCCATAAAATGCTTACAAAATTGAAGATATATGACCGGTTTTAAGCAGCCATAAAACTCAGTTAATGTAGAGAACAGAGGATATTTCTAATCATGTTCATAGGGAGTTTAAACATGTGAAAAAAATAAAGCTAAACTGTTAGCTAAAATCACATTTTTGCCTTTCATTTAGAAAAATGCAATTCTTTGAGGAAACATCAAACATAAATATAAAAAAAGATTAAAGTCACACACAACCAAAAAAAGTGACAGGAATGGAGAATTGTAAGTACTTGCCAAACTGGAATGCAAAACTATGTTTAGAATTTCAGGAGTTAAATCAGAAAACAACAACAGAGATAATTGGTATTTCCTGAGTTTAAGGACTTGCTTCAGTGGGACATATGGTTTCATTTTGAGGGCTCTAGTTTTTAATGAAAATGTTACTATTTTTGTAGGCATCTTCATTTAAGGAAGTCGGAAAAAAAACACAATTAAGCTAGAGTTAGGTCTTCTCATTTAGATTTTATCTTACCTTTTTTGTCTTTACATTTTTATATAGTATGTTATAGAATCCTTTGAAAAGAAAACTAGGGGAAAGGAAAGCATTAAAAAAGTATGTTGTCCGTGTGTCTTTCCACAACTGTGTCAGGAACTTCTGAAGCCCTTAGGCTGCATTCCATTGCTGGTACAGTGAAGCAGTGGAGATATTTCTCCTTTCGTAATCCCCCACAGTTAAAAAAAAAAGTAAGGCATTAAAATTTATTAGAGTAAGAGGCTTATTTCCTTTTGATTAGAATGTCCACACTCACCCCTAACATCTTTTTAGTCTAGATTGATCTCATTTCATTTATGAAACCCTAGACACCTCAAGACTTTGTGCTACACTGAACATACAACTGTGTACATGGTGTATTTTCTACTCCAAGGTTCCAAGTAGCAGGAAAATTGCATAATATGTAGATAGTGGTCATGATGTATACAGCAGAAAATAATCATTATTACTGTGTAACAGAAATGCATATGACATAGAAGAAATTAGTAATTAAGTAATGATGCTCTCTCTGGTATAGAGTCATATAAACAGCTTTCTGTAGCTTTCTTTCAGAGTGTAATGACTTACTGCTTTTCTTTTTAAACCAGTGGGGGTGAAGGGTTGAGCATTTTATATGAATTTTTTTCTAAGTTTCTGCCAATTAGCTGTTCCTGGCATTAGTCTTATATTGTTGTTTGTAAATTACTAATCATATCAGATCCCCAGTTGACTCCTGAGTAAACTGAGTATTCCTGTACCTGCCTTTGGTGACCTAGAAATCTGAGTATCTGGTTGAGAAACTTACAATTGATGGCTCTGGGGTTGATTGGATCTTCTGTAAATAAAATTCTCTGTGGCTACAAAGGTTTCTATTTTCCATTGCCAAACTTGCTTCTCATGATTTCAAACTTCTCAGTAAAAGAAAAGAACGATCTGGAATTTTATGGCAAAACAACAGTTGTCTTCTTTGGTTGGCATCCACCAGGCTTGCTCCTCTGGGTAAGAACTTACCGATTAGCTTGTCTCTGGAAAGTCTTTGCTGCATGTGGTGTCATGGTTCCTTGAAAAGTGAAATGTACACACAGACAAGTGGTTGCAAACCCAACATTCATTCAGCTTCTCTTTTGAAAGAATGGAAATCTGAAAAAGAGCACTGTTGTGCTAAACTGTAATGCATGTATAAACAGTCATCATCTCTTAACCAGGTTTATTGTGGATTATGCTTTTGTACTGTAAAAGTTGTAAGATTGAAAAAAAATATATAAACTGGCTCAAAATCATTTACATGATGATAAACTGTCAGATTCCTTAAGCTGCTGTAAGGGATGGAGTCTCAAATGAAGGGAAAAGCAACCATTGACAGGAAACAGAAATGAGGTAAATTGCGAGTATCTCCAAGAGGCAGAAGAGTTACAGTGAATAACCATTCCATTTAGATTGTCAGGAGAGTAGTTTCATCTGTAAAGGGCCCAAATCACATGCCTTTTTTTTCTTTTCTTCCTTTTTTTTTTTAGAAGGGAAGTTGAGACTAGGTATGGGGCACTTGAAAAAAATAATAATTTCACTTTAAGACACAAGAGAATTAGAAATAATTTATAGCAACAGTTGTGGTCTGAAAAATCAAAAGAAATGCCAGGAGCCTATGAAGACAGAATGCTGTTCTATCGCTGGAAGGAAGAGCATGCTAGCTAACTCAAAACCACACCATTACAACAGCAGTGACTTAAAGTAACAGTCATCCTCACTGTGACTTCTCCCATTAACTTGGTGCTTCGCATTCAACTAAAATGTTTCACAATGGGTATTGCTTTCTTTCTCAGGAGATTAGCATACAGCTTAATACATAAGATCTTTATTCAATAGATGCATAACCCTCTGAAACATATCCTGAATTTGAAAAAAAAATGAAGTTAATCGCTAATCATTTGCTGGAATCACCTTCTTCACTGTAAGTGTTGTTATGTCACTTATAAAAAGATTGAGAAATTAGCAAGATGTGATTATGATTTGAATAATCACTATGGTTCAGCGCTTGTTCTCAATCTGGTAGTCCTGCTTTGGAAGGTTGGACAACCGTTAGGAGGTGGGCATGGCTGGTAAAAGTAGGTTGTTAGGAGTTGGGTAGCAGTCAGCTCACATGCCCCTGGGATGAACCTCCAAACCTGGTACAGTTTATGGGAGGCAAGGATTTATTGAAGCTACAGATCCAGTTCCATAATGGTGAAAGAGGCTGGCCCCCTTTTAAGGGTCTAAGCAGAGATAGAAACCCATCACCAGCACCACACATACAAACAAAATAGGCAGAGGCCAAGGGAGAGAAATTTCTTTCCCCTTTATATATCCTTAGGGCAGGGTCTTGCAACCCTATCCCAGACTTGTTGGCTTCCTGAGTCTCTGGAATTTCCTTCCTGGACTGCCTTCCCAGGAAGGGATGTTAGTTTCCAGCTTCCCTGAGCTTCCTTACTTCACATACTGCCCCCTCCTAAGAGGGCTGCCTTCCTGTAAACAATATCAGAGACTCACCCAAGATAATTAAAAAGATCACTTACATATGTGTATCTCATTTAACATTTACTGTTCTCACTCTTCAATGGAGATTCTGTTTGTATTTTTTAGAACACAGTGAGAGAACTGTGGTTATTCCAACTCCACTGATCGCAGGCTGAAGGCTGCTATCCCAGCAAGAGATGAACCACTCCAGGCCTATCGTGTAGTCCCCAAATGAATCACTTGAGAGAGTGGCGGAGCAAGAAAGAGACCTATAACCACAGCCAATCAGTCAACCCAGGATAAATCAACGAGACAGACACCAATGACTTCCAACACAACTTAAAGTAGAAGCACAGAGACTCTTAAGTTCACAACAATAAAACATACTTAAAATTCACCCATCATGACTCTGAGAACTGAGTCAAAGACGGGGTGGAAAGATTTTAAGAGCCATGGTGGGAGAGATTACCCAGAGATGTTACCCCCCTCAGCTACAATACATAAATTGGGGGGCAACCTGGCTGCCTCCTGTGCTACCCATAATCCCTTACCACATAAACTGATCCAGTGGGCCCACCAAGGATGATTCCCAGTGGATTGGGGACAGGGAGGAGGGAAATGGAAATACCAACACAATAGTTGCTCATACAATGTATCTAATTCTGGACAATAAAGATTTAAAGAACCCTAACCAACATAAGTGGACTCTTGATGATTATGTCTAGTCCATGTTTCCTGCCACTTTCTGTTTTCTGGTCCACTATGATGTGAACAGGATCTACCACAGACTCCTGCTAGCATGACTTCCCTGCTATTATGCATTGAAGTCCCCTGAGTCCAAGCTAAAATATTGTTTTCTTCACTTAAGTTACTTGGTCTGATACTCTGATCAGAGTGACACAAATGTAGGGTCATTGGTGAATGTGGTAGAGAACTGTTGTCTCAGGCACTCAGAGGCCATGGTCCACATGAGTTCAACTATTGGTCCAACTGGATGGAGAATGTAGTATTGTCGAGGTGGTGCAGATTGTGGAGATAGGAAGACGCAAGATTTATTATATTATGATGGCTGTAGCAGTTAGCCTCTTATTGCTGGGACATAACACCCAAACACAATGCAGATTATAATAGGAAAAGGATTTATTTCGGGCTTTCAGTTTCAAGGGAAAGTTTCATAATGACAGGAAAGTAAGCAGAGCAGAGGTTGGACAACACATCTTGCCACTTCTAGAAGCTGGCAGGAAACAGGAAGAGTGAGCTAACTAGCACCGACAAACTTATCCCCAGTCCCATGCCCAGTGACACATCTCCGCCAGCAAGGCTTGAGATCCTTAATTGCCACCAGTTGAAGAGCAACTATTTAAAACATTTGAGGCTATGGAGGACATCTGATTCAAAAAACAAAAATGGCGTTCACTAAAACCTATAACAAAGCCTGTGAGCCCTGGCAATGTGTAGCAGGGTTGAATTCCTTGCAAATGTCTACTGACAGGGAAATGTATGAGGCTTTGAGGATAAAGCCCAAGTTATAGGGAGATCCCAGGATATTGATGAAACCAGGAATTTGGAACGTACATACCAAGGAGAGCTGCAAGCACCCATAGCAGCTGACCCAAGTTAGAGACTATGCATGCGAAAACCAGAAAGGTCATAGGAATGTGGCTGCCCATGTCTTCTAGACCCATAACTCACATGATGCCACCACATTCCTCAGATGATGGCCATGAAGCGATAAGACTTAATGCCTGACCTGCTTGGTTTGGGTCTCACCTTGTTCCAGCCTTGTTTGGTTTAATTTTGAAATGAAAACGTTTACTTTGTGCAATTATATGTTAGAAGTACTTGGGTAATTTTAAATTTTATTTCATAGGAATGCACAAAATTTTACCTTGAACCTCAGAAGAGACTTTTAAACTTTGGAATTTTGAAGAGCTGGAACTATTAGGACATGAGGGATTCTTAAAGTTGGACAGAATGCATTTTGTATCATCAGATTGACCAAGAGGCTTTGGGGATAAGAGTTGAATGTTACAGTTTGAATCAGTAATGTTCTGAAAAGTTCATTTTTTAAAAAATGTTTCTTTTCCAAGTGGGGATACTACCTTATGAGTCTGTGGAGCCTATTGGTGGGTGGAAACAGTTTACAAGAGTCAAGCCTACCAAGGGACCACCCAACCCTACACTCCTTGGCTTTCTGCTCTGCCATGGTGTGAGAAGATGGCATTCATACACTTGCTGCCATATCTTCCCTGCCAAGATAGCACTGAGGCCAAATAAAATCTTCCCTTACATTGTTTCTGTCAGGTATTTAATATATTGATGCAGAAATAACTAATAAAGTATGAGAAAGTAAGGGGGAAATCAGCCATAGAACTTGAAGAGTAGATAACAGTTTGCTTCACTTAAGAAATAACTGTAGGACGCTGTTGTAGTCAGCTTAGTGTTTATCACAGTCAGCCATGTACCAGTGGGATCAATCTCCATACCAGGCACAGTTTGGGAGGAAAATGTTTATTGAAGTAACAGATCCAAGGAGACAGAGACAGACAGAGAGAGAGAGAGAGAGAGAGAGAGAGAGAGAGAGAGAGAGAGAGAGAGAGAGAGAGAGAGAGAGAGAGAGAGACCTAGCACCTGCACCTCCAAAAGCAAGTACACTCCAGACTCTATCAAACAGCAGGACCACCCGACTTCAGCTCTGACTGTTCTTTGCATATATATCACTGGAATTTCACATCCTCCTTAGAAATACCTTAGGACTAGACCCTAGGAGGCCAGGCCAAAGTGATACCTCCTCCAGCCAGGGAGCTGGAAAAAACTAACTCTTGAATTTATTGGGGGACATCCATTTAAACTACCAGAATGTTGATGGGATGGACTTCCAAACCAGACACAGGTTATGGGAGAAATGGGTTTTATTTCTGGCTTACCAACTTAGTAGAAGTTCTATATTGGCAGAAGTTGGCTTCCTTTCACAAATTGAAGGAGAGAGAGAGATAGACACAGAGAGAGAGAGAGAGAGAGAGAGAGAGAGAGAGAGAGAGAGAGAGAGAGAGAGAGAGAACCAATAGCCAGCACAACACACAAATAAGCACACACCTGGAAGCCAAGCAGCAGAGAAAAACTCAAGCCAGAATCCAAGCACTCTGCACACCTTTTGGCTGGAAATCAGATCCCACCCCCACAGTGACCCCTCCTCAAGCAGGTGCCTGGAGACAAGCTTTTTATATGAACATCTAAGTCTATTGGGGGCATACATTCAAACTACCACAGATACTAATCACCGTGAATATCAGAAATTGTTATTTATGATACCATGAATGATAACATTAGATCCACAGTAGGCACTAAGAGATTAGGTCCTCTCAGAGACAGGTTAGCCTCAGAAGCTTAAATTGATTCCTACTACAGATGATGCAAGGTTGAGCGAACCTGAACAAAAGCCAAGTTCAGGTGATTTAATGAGCTGGCAGCGTGTCCTTAACATGCCTAGTATGAATAGAAACTTGAAGGACAGATCCAACTAATTGAAATGACATTTTTGTTTTCAATTTCAAAAAGACCTACTTCTGTGGGTATAAGCAATCCAAAAAGAATGTGTGGCCATGCTCTTAGCTAAAAGTGTCAGCCAAAAGCTGGTCACTCCTACGCTATAAAGGAGGAAAAACAGACAAGTACTCTGAACTGACAGAGTGATTTTTGCATTTGGTTACACGGGACTATAATGAGAATGTTGGCTGAGTAGATGCTCATAAAGCAAGAAGAGGCAATTTTATGTTGCTCCTTTGTTGTCATGAGTACAGATACTCCTGCCCTTTTATGAACTGGATTGCAGGGCTTCAAAAATATTAGTGAAAAGTTCTTCAACCACCAAAACCACTTTTCTGGCAATTTTTATCAGGACAATTTGTCCTCATAATGCTAACTCAACAGTAATATGTCGCATACGAAGAAATATGGAAAATTGTATGTAAAGTACACAAACAGAAAATTTAGGTCAACCCTGGATCTTTGTCCTATCCTTTTGACCCCCTGCCTTAACTTTTTTTATTACCCTGCAGGTCTGAGGACAGCACTGTTCACCCTCTGAGACCTTTCTTCCCGTTTCCGACATTAATTGAGGAGATGAGTGCATTTTTAATTCAGTTTTTACAAAGTTTTATAAAGTTGGAACACATAGGTCTCTTATTTGAAATATATGCAGTTTAACTCTCAATTGGCTGAGAAAAAGTCATAAGCAAAGTACCATCAAGCTCTAATGAACAATTTCTCTTTAGTTTTTAAAAATATGTTGAATCTTTATATAATCACTTTTCAACATTTTAAATTAGAAAAGAAAGCAAAATTCATCAGAATTCTATTATAGCCATCAAATTTATAGACAGTAGTTTTGGCATAAAACAGAGACATATAATCACACATCATTCTTACACAATGGTATGGTCTATGTTTTGTCTTGTTTTGTTGTCAAAAAATTGATATTTTGAATGGCTGTTCCTGTGGATAATGTAAGCATACATTTGTGGATGAAAAAAAATAATCATATTACCTTTTGCCCTTCGAAATGTAATGCTTATTTATCAGTTTTGACATTGATAAAATTCTTATACTTCATCAACAATCTGAGAGCACATTATCTGTGATTTAGCTTTCTATGCTCAATTACTCTCTGCCCCTTCATTTTCTGATGCTTCTAATTTTTGTAAAATGTGATTTTCTGTACATCACCAGTATATACAGGAAACATATTCAGAATTTTTCCTGTGTTTAGGAAAGCTAAGCCAAGCTGCATAGACAGTGGCCTATTCCATGCTTGATATGGTAGTGACATACCACAGTACAGGGGAGGGGGACGGTAGCCTGAGCTATACAATAAATGTTTTCTCTCTCTTTCTCATTCTCCAGATCACGTCTATCTCTTTGAGTGTGTCTGTCTTTTTCTTTCTCTCAGAGCATGAAAGAAAGAGAAGAGAAGAGAAGAAAAAGAATGGAAAAATAGTGGGAAATTTCTTTTACGCTTTCTTGAACAAAATATAATACTTCGGGCAAATTACACTAAATCTGAAGGAAAACAACTCTCTCACTTTTGAATCACTATTTATATCATTTAATCATTTCCCTTATTCATCATATACAAATTGTACAAAATAGTGGTTTTGTTGTGACATCCTTCACACATTCCTATAAACTACTTTGACCATATATTACTCTTTATTCTTATTTTATTTATTTCCCTTAATTAAAATGATTGTTGAGCATGGAAGAACACAGTAAATCCTAGTATTTTAAAATAGTAAAATGATTTAAGAGACAAGAAAAAATATATCATCATTATCTCACAATATACTTTTGTGTTTTTTAATGCCAATGTCCTGACCCCTTGTAGTAATTACAATTTAAAATGCTTATTGCCTACTAACATGTCTCCTTGAACTTTGGAGAATGATAAAAATAATGGAAAATAATGAAATATTAATCTTCATAAATAGCCCACTAATTATCTTAAAATTAAAAATTAAATCCAATGACCCCTGACATAATTATTAGAGTTAAAGGCAACAATCCAACAGATCACAGAGGTAGATATATATGTTAGGAAAAACAGAAAACATTATGGTTCTATTGCTATCAGGACCTAAGAAGTCCTGAGATGTTGAAATACTGAAGAATGCAACAATCTCTTGTTTATACACAACCAAATGCACTCAGCACAATGACTCTAGTTGTTAAAAAATATGGACTCTAAGGACTCTAATATTTTATTGTTAAGTAAATAAGAGCTACGAGAAATCGTAGTTTATCCCAAGTCATAATATAGGCTCCATATAAATCCAGTGACATTACTTTGTTTTACACATCTTGGATCTATTTAGAAGAATAGTCCCTTGCAAGACTGCTCATAGGAGTGATAGCAGTGGTCGGAACGATCTGAGTGTGCTTCAATGATGGGACTGAAACCAAGAATTCCTTGTCCAAACATTTCTCATACAATTAGCTGGTCTTCATCATTATTCAACACTTTAATTCTTTAGTTGCAAAGGCACTCACATTTCAGAAACTTAAGTGGGACATACTTCAGTTATGCATTATTTTATTTTATTTTTTAAGGACGTTTCCCCCCAAAAAAATTTTTGAGATTTATACTTGAGAAAATGAATGTTTCCATTGGCTGTTTAGCAGAAAAAAAACACATCATTGAAGGATGAAGCTTTTCCTTCTGCTGTGATTTCATGACCGCTCAGAGCACAGTGGGAACTTGCTAGGATGAGAAGAGTGTTGTCAAAGGAGGAATGTCAGTTTACCAATGACAAACTACCACATTCTGACCATTTTCTTACTGCTCTAGTGACTTCTTTAAAATAAGTATGCCATGGGCCTGTCTTGACAATACAATTAATTCAGCAATAGTTTTTGTTTATGTATCACAGATATTTTTGGAACCACAGAGTTGATGGGGTTCTCATTTGCTTCTGTTCTCCTTGTGGAATCCAGACCCCCCACAATTTTTTTTTACTTTGTTTTCTTTCCTCACACAAGAATGAGCAAAACAAGCAAAGGATTAAAGGAGGGAAAGAAGGAGAAGGGAAAGAAAGAGCGAGGAAGGAAAGAGGAGTTACAGGAAGAGGAGAAAGAAAAGAAGACAGAGAGAGGAAGAAGGAGGCATGTAAGAATATTTGGAAAAAAGCAAAGAGAAAACATAGATGTCACTTTACACTGTCAGTAGACATGCGTACAGATATGGCTGCCAGCATCCTGTGGAAATCAGCAGAGGACCACTTGAGAGACTGGGGAGAAAGCCAGCTGTAGGAATGTGGATCCAGGTTTACTTCACATGATATATTCATCTAAACAGCAGGGGGTAAATTTGCTAAATAGGTCACTGGGGATCCACACAAATCCCATTAGCTGGTAATAGGATTTGTGTGCATAAATTCTCTTTTGCTGAAAATTTAGATTTTGGTGTTTAATTTTCCATATGACCTGCATACTCATTAGTGTAAATCAGAAGGCATTTTCTCTGGGAAATTTCACATCCTTTAAAAAAAAAAAAAACTTTTATTCTTTTCTAAGAAGACATTTTTAAAACATTAATCCATGAAAAATTCTTTAGTACCTGAAAACATCAGAGCAGTGATTATGTAAAGGAGAAGAAACAAAAAAGTTAGCTCTTCATATTTCTGTCAGCTAACTGGGAAAAATTCTAAAAGAAAAAAATTATTTAGAGAATTTACTCAATCTATAGGAATGAGAAAAGCTACACAGTGTGTCTTTAGATACTCAGTATTTACTTGTTTGTAGGTCCAAGATAATTTAATTTTTTTATGTCTGTAGTACCAAAGATAACAAAATTAACATGTGGATTTACATGGAAAATTACCTCTTCATCCAAAGGTCAAGTGGACACCATGAACTTTTCAAGAAATGATGTCCAAGGACCGATTCCCTTCTTGCCCACTAGTCCTATGAGCCTTTGGAAGGAATTCAATGCAAATTCCAAAAGGGAAAAGCAATCTCAATGGGATTCTGGAAGGGAGGAGGGTTGAAATTTTCTGGCTCATTTATACCCAAAATCAAAGTAATAGCTAAGGGTTTATCAGTTGAGCATAAATATACAGAATAAGGATCAGGAATCTAGGAACTTAGGACATCTTCAACTGAATTATATACAATTCTATTTGATATAAGAGTATATTACTTAATATTTATATATATTTATGGTGTATTGTGTTTTTTAGTGGTAATAATGACCATGAGAGACAATGTCACTTAATTTTTTTAAACAAATAGATCAGGGCATGATAAGAATGCAGATTCTGTGAGATATCTATTTGTTTATAAAAAGAAAAAAATAAACTACAAAAAAACAAGAGGTTGCCATTTACTGATAACATGCAACTTCTCAAATACTGCTTTTACTCATTTAGTCTTCCTAATAAAGTGAAGAATTGCACATTCTGGTGAAAATAGCCAAGGATGCTGAGAAAGGTTACTCAGCTTTCCAAAGTTTGCACAATTAACTGAAGACCACCCAATTAGATTAACCAGGACTGCTTACCTGCAAAGACACCTCTATGCTCAGCTGTGAGTGCGGAAGAGCCACTTTCCATCTGTTCTCAGCTCTATAATCCCAAGAAGTGAGATCTCTAAAGCATAATGAAAAGCAAGGTGTCTCTCCTAGTAGAGAGGAACGACTGTAAGAAGGTTTTGGATCACAGCGCAGGAAGTTAAAGGATTCATCCACTGTGTGTGTATAGCCTGTTGAGTCTTAGAGCCCAGGACTCAATACTCAATTGCCAATGCCTTGAATCCTCAGAAAATGAAGAAATACACGGGACTTACAGAGGTACTGAGGTGTTTGACAAGGTACCTAAAAGATGATGAGATCTGTGGCATGAGGGGGGCGAATGAAGTTCTTTATACCTACACCTCACATGTTAGCCTCTCCTTCCAATAAAATCAGAGAGTTTGAAGGGATAGAAGCCAACTTATTAATAATCTGTGATTTTATATCTTTTCGAGGCCTTAGACTTTTTTATTTTAATTTATTTTTTAAAATATTTTTTATTCATTTTCAAGCAGAGAAATACAGAGAGAAAGAAAGAGTGAGAGAGAGAGCTAGCGAGAGAGAGAGAGAGAGAGAGAGAGAGAGAGAGACAGACAGACAGACAGACAGACAGACAGACAGACAGACAGACAGAGACAGAGAGCACCAAGGCCACCACCTTGTGGGTCTGGCATATGTGGGTACTGGGGAATTGAACCCGGGGCCTTAGGCACCAGACTCAAGTGCCTTAATCACTTAGTCATCTTTCCAGTCCATCAAGGCCTTAGACTTGGTAAAAATAACTATTATGACTTTAAACTAAAACTTCATGCTGGCCTTAAAATTTTAAGGAATGGTCTCACATTTATTTTCTTGGCATGATAAACACTGAGATAAACTATACTAATTGTAATGTCAGTTTGCTACTTGAAGAACTCCAATCCTCTGTTCCCATCTCCTAGTCCCTTTTTTTTCCTCTTCTGTGAAAACTTTTGTATTAGTTATTTACCTCATTGATCAATGCAAAGGAAGAAATATTTATTTGGGATCACAGAGTGCTCAGTCCATGGTTGCTTGACCACATGTCATTGGGTAGACCATGGGTGAGTGGGTGTGGCTGTCAGGAAAGATAAATGAAGAGAGCGAGACCATATAAAACATCAGAGAGGTGAACCCCACGACCCACTTTTCCAGCCAGGCTGTGCCTCTCTGTTTCTACCACCTTACAAAATAGTAGCAAGAGCTGGTGACCAAGTGTTCAATTATGATTCGGTAAGGGTCAGTTCATGTTCAAACCAAAATGCCTTCTTATTCCTATTGCTCCACAGATCTGTACCTATCCCTCCCCAATTCTATATGATTGACTGGTCCTCAGTCACCCGTTTGCCTGGGAACCAGATCTGGGAACAACAGTCTTCCCATTGGGTTGTCCCTCAGCTTGGGAGATAAGAACAAGCAGAAGTTGAATCAGAAGCACTGATGTTAAACGGAAACCATGCTTGTAACTCACAAAACTCGGAGTCCTATGGGCATCTTAGGCAATAAGCTTTTCAACTAAAGACACAGAGCTGTTTAGAGATAGAGAAAATGTAAATAGCTCAAGCTCTTTCTAGATTATGAAGAAGAAAAAGTAAAAGCAAAAATTTATAGCAAATAAACATGTTGGCAGAGGTGGAGTACCGGTGTTTTTTTTTTTTTTCAAAAAAACACAGAATGAAAGCAAATATGCATGCATATATAGCTTATTTAGGAAGCATGCATATCTAGTACATAACCACCTCACGATCCTGGTCATAGATAGTGTCTGCCTCTCAGAAAGAAAAATGCTGACTGAGTTTTTATCAGACAATAGCACGATGTGAGTCTCATTTTGCAAGCTTTTGAGGGTAGGGACACAATCTCTTTGAAAATACTGCTGTTCTTGCAGGAGCTGGGGTTGTTTCTATAATGCCTTCATCATTCTGTGTCAGGCGCCAACACAGGCTGGCCACTGTCAATTACTTTCTTATGTGGTCTCAGAACTCCCTGGCAATGGTGTGATTTTTATATTGTCCTAGAACAGAACGTTTTATAACCTTTGCAGGTGTTTTCCTTGGCTTTTAGGAATACAATTTCATTCCTGATGGTTATAATTTCAGTTCCTCTGGGCAGGTGCAAGGAGGTATTACTCTCTTATCTTCCCATTTGTTATTTTTATGGTCAGTCTTCAGATATAGGCCCGTGTGTGCCTGGTGCTACTAGGTCTCACTGAATACTATGACATTACTTAGCTTGCTTCATGGCCTTTTTTTCCCTTAAATATCAGCCATTAAAAAGTTTTAAAAGAATTTATGGAAACACAAAAAGCAGCTGCTTGACAGTTAATAATTTGCTAATATTAAATACTCCTATAAATCTGGAATTCTATATATTCACTATACCTTTTATGTGTGAAAATGTAAAAGTTTATCAAAGAATACATCTTTCATATTTACAAAAGGTCAGAGTTGTAACCCAATTTTGTCAATGTGAACAAAATTAAATTACTTGTCTAATGTCCTCTAATAACAATAAAAAAATTAAATAGGCTTCCTTTGAAATGACTTCAGTAAATTATATTCACATTATGTCTTTGACTCAGACCATTTTCTTACATACATTGTTTTATTAATGTCCCAAACTAGACACAAAACTTTAGAGCAATAGGAATTCAGATTTTAATTTTTGAAAATTTTTCCACTTTATATGAAATAAAAAACAGGTAGATATTGGGAGAGTTGTTTTCACAGAGCACAAGATACATGAAATGATATCATAAATAAAAACGTGTGCAGATTCCTATTTTAAAGTACTTGAATACTCTCCCAAGTGTTCCAGACTTCTGGTTGACGAAGAACAAAAGGAATACCAACTGTTGGAACAAGAAAGCTAGTCTCAAGAATAATGTCTTTTCACACATTGAGATCACTTACTCATCCAGCCAGGGGCCTCAGGAAGAATGGCCATGCTGAGATCAAGCATTCTGATTGGCCAAGCAGTTACAGCTTCTAATCTGATTAAGACTTCACCTAAAACAAAACAAACCAAGACAAAAAATACATTATACCAAAGCTCAGGCTGGGCTGTCAGCTTGTAGAGACCAAACCAACAGTGGGGCTATTCAAACAGCATTACACGTGACGAAATTCAGCTCAGACCATAGGAGGCACATTTTCAAATGACACCTCCCAGGCCCTGTTGTGTAGGAATGGGATTTGTGGGCCTTGATTCTCATGCATGAAGGACCTACATTTACATTTATGTGACTGATTTTCCATGGGAGTGAGCAATTTATTATACCCAAAACTAGCAAAATACTGCCAATGTTCTGGGAAGTTCCAGTCCTCCCTTCTTTTTTTAACCTCTAATTCATCAAAAATCATTGACTGATAAACTAATTTGTGATATGATTCTATATTACAGAATATAAAATAATAGAATGACCACAATGAGTATATATATATATATATATATATATATATATATATATATATATATATATATATATATATCATAGTAAATCATAGATGTTTGGTGGCATTTCTCTGATTGGAAATCATATAATTTTGCAAGAACTAGCCCAAGCCCTCAGAACACAGACAGCTTCCTTTGGCATTCCTTGATTCTGATGAAATGAGCTTAAGAGACACTGACAGCCTAATTCTTCCAATAAGACCAGAAATGATAGCTGACTCCTTGGCAAGAGATAAACCATCCCTAACAAATCAGCTAGGTCCCAAGTGAAATCACAGAGGCAGTGGTGAGATGAGCAAACCTACCGCAAGCTGACAGCCTGTACCAGGGTGATGGAGACAGACACTGAGGACACGCAAATGTTCCAAAGCAGAAATCCAGAGGCTGCTAAGAGCTCAGCACTAAAGCAGACTTAAAACTCACCACCATGGCTCAGGGAACTTAGCGAAATAGGGGGCAGAAAGATTGTAAGAGCCATGGTGAGGGGAATCTAGAGGCGTCCCAACCCACTAAGGTCTGCTGGCACAACTCCTAGCCCTCCATTCCTTGAGCATTCCAGCAATCCCACTGAGGAGGGTTCTGCGTGGAAAGGCGGCAGAGAGGAGGAATCCAGTAGCACAAATACATGACTTGTTCATACAAAGTTTCTACTTAAAAAAAATAGCTAAACATAAAAAAGAGATTCTTTTAATAATTGAACTGCTATTATCACATAAAAGCTCTCTGGACAAAATTGTTTAAATTTGCTTTTCTGAGTGAAGCTGGAAGCCTGTTATAAAATATGCATGTGTTATTTATTTATTTTGCCTCAGAATTAGTGGCTAAAGACTTCTAATGTCATAAGCACAGGCTTCATTTCCTTTCTCTCAGAAGGCAGGGAAAGGTTTTATTGGGAGGCATGAATACTCTGGTGCCATTTTGCTCACATTAAGTTACATTTCTGTCAGGTGTTACCATAGATGCTATCACTGCTGGGGATTCTGTGGGTGTTAGTGAAAATTCCTTGAACAGAAAAAACAATATGTTGGCTCAGTACAGGCTGAGCAAGCTGTGACGCAAGGGCACCAGGGAGCATTTTGCAATGTGTGGCAGCAGCTTTCTGAGCCATTTCCAATCCAAATTTCTCTCCTCGGGGCTTTATTCCTGGACCAATTCAACACTTAGGCCAGTAATGCCTAGACTGACATCATAGAGGACAGCTTGCTCCATACCTAGTGCTCTCCTCATCCACTCGTTTTAAATAGTATTTAACCTAAACTGTTTCAGATTTTGTGAAAAACAAAGAAATTCTAAATTGATCAAGAGTTAATATCATGATACGAAAAGTGAAAAGAGCATTAGCAAATAATAAAAATAGAATTGTCCTATATGGAATTTTGTGGGCTATTTTCTACCCCCATCAAGGAGGTATGTTCTCTGTGAGTCAGGTAACGGGGCCATCCGTTCTCTACCCTTCCCATGTCAGTGACTTTCACACGGTTTATTTCAGTCATTCTCTCCTTCTCAGTTCTGGTCCCCTAATCCAACTAGCCAAAGAGAACTTTCCATTGAGAGTGTGTGCTTGCTTTTCTGTTTCTTTCTGCTTCTGTTATTTTATGAAGTTCATTGCACATACATATTCCTTTTGGAATCCAAAGGTGAGGGACCAAGGATGCCAGTTCGGTTCAAACAATCTGGCTTTACTGCTGAAAGACCTGCTTTCTAAGAAACCCAGCAATCCCACGCACACCAGGTCAGTAGGTTCTCTTAAATTTATAGCAGTAGGTGTGAACATATGACAGTTAATGCAATAATGAAATATTTATCTTAACTCATTAATGGAAGGAACAAAAGTTAGTGGTTTTCTTTGGTGTATGTATATGTCCTGGGTTCTAAATTCAAGTAAAATCAGATAAATCATCAGATAGAAGACACTCAGTAATACACAATTTTTAAATAATTCAGAAATAGAGAGGGAGAGACAGCTCAGTGGTTAATCACTTTCTTGCAAAGCCTAAAAACCAGGGTTTGATTCCCCAGTACCCATGTAAAGCCAGGTGCACAATGTGGTGTATGTATCTCAAGTTTGAAGAGGCAGGACACACTGGCATGCCCATTCTCTCTCTCTCTCTCTCTCTCTCTCTCTCTCTCTCTCTCTCTCTCTCTCTTTCTCTCTCTCTCTCCTCTTGCCCTCTTTCTCTTTGCTTCTGGATCAAATAAATAAAAAATATTCTTTAGGAGACACACACATGTGGAAGTGGCGCAGAGCCGGATATAAATAACCATGGTGTTCAGTACTGTGGAAAGATGATTTGACTCCAAATAAATATTGCCAACATCAGGAATATCTGTGTTTTGGTTCACATCGATCATGGAAAATCTATTCTTGCTGATTGTCTTATATCTAGCAATGGAATCGTCTCCAGCCACTTGGCAGGCAAGTTAAAATACGTGGACAGCCGAGAAGATGAGCAGAGCCAAGGGATCGGTGTACAACCCAGTGCCAGTTTGCAAGAGTCAAGCTATCCAGGCTGGGATGCAGTTGGGAACCTCCAACTGGTTTAAGAACCTGCAGCTCACAGCTGCTTCTCTCCACCAGGTAATTGTATGGATTTCTTCATGAGGAAAGTCAGAGACAGGACTTGCTGGCTTCCCCTTAGGTTCCATTTCCTGTCCAGATCCTTCTTCTGCTCTATGGCCTGGATATTAGACTTGTGGTCTTACTTAACTGTCGGTTACTGTCATAAGCACTAGCTTAATATCCCCAAATATGGATGCCATTTTGGTAGTAACAGGAATTCTCCAAGAGAAATGGTCAATAAAGTATGTGAGATGTATATTCACTGATATTCATCAAAAAGTTTGAATTAATGAAAATCCCAATAACATAAATGTTAATAGGAGAATGACTAAATAATCTGATACATCTATGAATTATTATACATCTCATAAATGCTTAATCTGTAGGTCACTATATAGAAAAAAAAGATATGTTGAAAGACAAAATCAAATTACCAAGTATTTCTGTAAGATATGAATGCATTTGGGCAATGAAAATATGTATGTGGATAAAGGTTTCTGGAAGGTTTCATATTAAACCTTTATGATAAGAAAGGAAAGACCAAGCCTGGGCATGTAAAGGTTATATATATATATATATATATATATATATATATATATATATATATATATATATATATATATAATATCTTTATTATGAATAAGTATATACACTGTATGAGCAAATCTTGTGAATGTTTCCCCGTTTCCCTCCTCTCTGTCCCCTACCCACTGTGCACATACTGAATCTTTCCATAGGTTAGGGGGTTATGAACTGCATCAGCGGTAGCTAGTTTTTCTTTCTTTCTCTCTCTCTCTCTCTCTCTCTCTCTCTCTCTCTCTCTCTCTTTTGCTTCCCCCTTCTGTATTGTTGCTGAGGGGAGCAATGTCTCTGGATATTCTTCCCCACCATGGCTCTTACATTCTTCCTGCCCAAGAGAGGAATTTCTGATCAGTGGAACAGCTCAGGAAACTCTCTGAGCAATTAAATATATAAAATAATTAGAGAGTAAATAGATCATACGTGACCTTAAAATATCACCCTATGGTGTGACTTCTCTCTGCTTGATATTTAGTAAAAAGAATGGCAGATCCAAGTAACTGTCATCAAAGCAGTGACTCTATAAGCTTCTAAATTTCTTACCTTCTAAGCTTTTCTGCATTTTTTATAATAAAATCTTCCTGTGTCTATATTTTTCTATGCATTTTTCCTACCCCATTGCTTTCCAGGTGTAGCCTTACCTCTTCAACTCAGTATTTATCCATCCATTGATTTATTCTTTTATTTTCTTTCAGTATGTACTTCTGAGTACTACTGTCAACTGCTATTCTAGGTAGCATACGAGTAAACATAACATAATTTGTCAGATAGCTTTCAGTCTACTGATAAAGACAATGCATTAACAAATTTACATGTTCCATGGTGACATATTCTTTGCAGAAGACAAGACTGAGACAACTGAGGAACCTTTATATTTTAAATATTAACATGTCATTTATTTGGATAAAGGGCTAAGGGAGATGGGAACGAACATACTATGAAAGTATGAGGGGAAGATTGTATAACTTGCTCACATCTGTTTTAAACCTGTGCTGATAATGTTTCTTTATTGATCTTAAAATTATCAGATTTGAGTGTGCCAAATGCTGGCAAGGAGAAGCTGGCTCTAACTCCCATAAACATGTCCCCAACAAAACACCTCCAAAAAGGTTCCAAAACCCAAACTGCCATCAGCTGTGGATTAAGCATTCAGAACACATTTATTTTGGGGAAGACATGGATGAAATCATCATAATCCTCTCCTGGCCCCCACAAACTAATAATCATGCATGATGTAAAATGCAACACATTCGCACAACTATAGAAGTCCCCATAGTTTTTTTTTTTTCTTTTCAACTGAGCCATTAAAAAAACAAACAAAAAAAACATAAAAGCACAGAACATTCACACTGAAAAAGATGACATTGGGTATAGCAAAAACAGATTGAACCAATGCAAAATTTAAAACAAACAGAACAAACATCAAACTCTCTAACCCCAAGATTGACAATAACCAGTGATGTAATTGATTGATCTTGTAATTGATTCCACTCTTCTAGCTTGGTTACTAAAGTCCTAGAAAACTCCATTGGGTGCTGGCAGCTCTCCTTGTCAGCCATCCCATAATCCTGGCACTTCACTGGGTATCCACTACAACCCATGGTTCATCCTCATGGCTCCATCGGGCCTCCACACAGGCAATCCAACACATGTGCTTCACACTGCCCACGACCATTTTCAAAAAATAAAACTATGTTGCAAATCCAATGACCCTCTCTTCCTGCATTTGTTATACTTCATAGTGCCAGTTGGGCTCCCAACCAATAATCCAGGGGAGAATAAAGGTTACTATGCAGAGCAGGAAATCTCCTTCAGCAATCAGGCCCCTTATTTCAAAAGAGTCTCTGTTCTTCCTGCTGTCCCAATGCAGATCACATGGCCCAATCTCAAAGGTTGTAATCTCTCAAACAATTGCAGCTGAACAGGGAACAGTTTCAGTCCTTCCACATTCCCCCTGCAAGTCAGTTCCAAAAGGCCAAAGCCACAGAATCATGTCTCTAGCAGCTAGGGCAGATCTCACTCTCAGTACTAAAAGTGTTGTAGTCAACCTCCCCTTGCTGTGAAGAAGAACCTAACCAAAAGTGGCTTGTAGCAGAATGCATTTATTTTGGTTTAGACTCAAGGAGAAGCTCCATGATGGCAGGGGAAATGATGGCATGAGCAGAGGGTTGATATCACCTCCTGACCAGTGTTAGGTGGACAACAGCAACAGGAAAGTGTGCCAAACACTGGCAAGGGGAAGCTGACTACATTCCCCATAAACCCACACTCAACAACACAGCCGTAATAAGGTTACAATTCCAAAACTGCCATCAGCTGGGTTTGAGCATTGAGAACACATTTATTTTTAGGGGACACCTGGATTAAACCATCAAATTGTCCATAAAAATCTTATGGCCAATATAGGGTGCAATTGCTACAACTGCTCCTAGACTAAGAGGCAAAGCTGGGTTCTAATTATGTATATATTTCTAATTAGAGATGACATATTTTTGCAATGATGTAATAAAATATTTTAAATGAAATTATATCAATTCAAATGTCATTCTATTATAAAGAAAAAAATCATTTCTCATGCCCCTTACTTTTGGCTTTTGAAAATTGCTATCTAAATATTTTGATAATGTCAGTGAACAAACCCCTTAGAAGGGGTGTTTCCATTAGTATAAGGCATAAAATTTCAGGGGAGTCACTATTATTACTGTTACTGCAAACATAATCTTAATGGGATTTATAGTGCTTCATGTCCATGTCTATGGTTTCCTTGTCCTTCATTGTGAGCAAGACTTATGATTATGGTGTGATATTATTCCCTTGATTTTTATTTTATTCATAAAATATTCAAAAATAGAAATATTAATTCAAATCTGATAATTTTAAGTTCATATATAGAAACATTATTAGCATTGGGCTAGTGGAGCAATGGATAAACGCGTCTCACTACGGATCAGAAAGAAACATCCCAGGTGGGTCCAACTTCTATCATATAAACCTGCCAAAGAGGTCTAGGTTTTCCTTGAAATCAGAGAAGTCTTAGAGAAGCAAGCTCGTATGAGGTCTGTATCTAAAACAATTAATTCTGCTATCCTGGAAATGGAGCCTTTTGAAGTTCAACCTGTTGATAAACTCCCAACACTGGCTTTTACCTTGACTATAGTCTTTAAGATCCTGAGTAAAGGATGCAGTTAAGCTATAAACAGACTCCTGACACACAACGTTAAACACTTGGTGGGTTACTTAGTTATCAAGTTTATGATGATATGTTATATAGTAATAGAAATACTATTACTTCAGGGGAAATTGGATAGCTATTGATGAGCCAGACATGTTAAATTAATTAGCATGTATTAAGGGTCCAGATCACATTTAAGGACATGGCATAAGTAAGTAATTGCTAATATCATAATGGATTTCTACTAGGATATTATTAAGTATAGTTGCTTTAAAAATATAGAACTTATAAATCCTGCTTATCAAAGCACATACATGACATTTGTCCTGTCACCTTATGGCATTTGTCAACCTGCAGAAAGTGGGACCTGGAGTGGTCTGGTGACAGTCTCCTGTCACAGTCAGTTGGACTAAGCTTTCCCTGCCCAAACCCTCAGTGTGAGGTTACCAAGCTACCCCGCCACTGGTGTGGAAGCAGCTCATTGTGACATTTTAATCTGCACCCCAACTTTTCCTCCTGAAGCCTTTCAGTGAGCGCTCAAGCTGTTGTATTAAGTGACATTCTACTTGAATTTGTGTGCTTTCTGCTTCTGGTAAGGAACCTCAGTGATATATAACAATGATCCAATCACCATTATGTTAATTAGCTAATTAGATAATAGCTGCCATGTGGTTATAATTGCTACTGTAAGTGAAACTCTGTAATTGAATTAATCCATATTGACACTTTCCATGGCTTCACATTGAACAAGCTGAATAGTAACCTTTTGATACCTCATTCCTACTTTCCTCATCTGAACGAGTGTGCTAAAAGGAAAACACCGTTTAGCAGATTCTATAATGCATTAAAGCTAGTTAGAGAACCTCAGTCTAGATTTCTTCCTACTGTGTCTCACTTCCCACCTCCCTTTACTTTGGAAAACTCATCATTCTGTGTAACTGATCATGCCTAAAACATATTTTTAGCCAATGAGTGAGTTTAGTGCTGTATACATTTATCCTCTTTGATTCTTCGATTATCTTTTCTCTTTGTGGGTATTCCAGATTCATACAACCCTTAATATGGTATAGAGCATATTAAGAAGTAAAGAGGTTTTACAGTTGGATAGATATAGAAGATGGTGTATTCTGAGATGTCTGGATTTAATTCATGTATTCTCACTCACAAATTGATTATGTGTATTAGCACTCTTACAGTTCTTAGCATTTTAGAGCCCATGTTAAGGCACACTATCTCCCTCAGCAAGTGCATGAAACAAAGGCTGAGGAGAGAGGGTCCGTTTCCTGTGCTGCATATGAAATTGGCCATATGTTTGGGTAAAGCATAACCACTTAAGTTCTTTCTTTTAAGCTCCGTTTTCCCCACAAAGGACTATTCTTTTGCCCTTAGTAGTTCACTTGTCATCAGTGTAACTTTGATGTCCAAATCTAGCTTACACAGAATCCCTGTGCTTGTACACAGTGTCTAGTCAAATAATAAATTGAATATGCCCTGAATCAATAAATTTAATAAAGACATATATCATTTCTAAAGTATTATTTTTTAAACAATCTTTTTTACATTGAACTTCTGAGTAAAATGATGAATAAGAATTTTTAATGCTATTTTAAGTGAAATTTCATGTTAATGTTGTTAAATTAAGTATATTTAAATATCATTCTGTTGAAAAGGAAAATCACAACAAAATACAAGCAAAATCTCCCCCAAGTACTTGAATTAAGGGCACATTACATTTTAGTATTTCTAAGCCAATTCTTCTCTTAAAAAAAAACTGATAGGGTGTAGTTTCTGCTCCACAATACAATGTCAAGAGAATAAAGGAAGTCACAGTCATGGAAAAATATTTACAAGTGACATATATGATGATGGACTTAGGTTTTCGAAATATGCAAAGACTGTTTAATATTATCAATAAGAAAAGAGCTCCATTCATTTAGAAACATGGAGTTAAGACCTTAAACAGAAAGCTCACTGAAGAAGATATATCTGAAAACTCACTAAATATATACCTGGATATACCTGGAAATTGACCTGAAATTTCACTGAAGAAGATATATTGATGAACAGTCAGTATTCAAAAGGTATTCATTATTCCATGTCACCAGGGAAATGCAAATGAAACCTGCAAGGAGACAAGCCTGCCTGCCCACCTACGAGAATGCCTACAGCTCTGAGTATAGAGCAGGATATGGAGTGGAGGAGTTATATTATTTAACAGAGGCAAGACCACTTTAGGAAACTAACCATCTTATCCCAGGATGCAGCAATTGGGCACATATTTATCCAAAAGGGTTGAAACCATATCCACACAATAGCTGCCCTGCGGATATTTACAGGAGTTTATTTATAACTGCCAAAATGTGGATGCAATCCTGATATGTTTTCCTGGGAGAATGAGTAAATAAAGTTTTCTATATCCAGACTATAGAAAGAAATGAACTCTCCAGCCATCAACAGGCACAGAGAAAAACTCAAGTGCCTGATACTGTGTGAAAGCAGTCTATCTGAACAGGCCACACACTGCAGGTCTCTAACTACACGCCATTCTGCAAAAGGCGAAACTATGGAGAGAGAACAAAGATCAGTGGTTGGCTGGCATGAGGTTGGAGGAGAGTTGAATGGACACAGAACAGAGGATATTTTAGGGTTCTGAAAATACTCTGCTCCACACCATTTGTATAAACCCATGGAACATCCAAAACCAAGAGGAAATAGACCTTTGATGTTAACTGTGAACTCTGAGTGCTGTAATGGTTTACTGGGGGGCGGGGGTTCACCAATGTGTGATTGTGGGGTCATCTTGACATTAGAGAGGTTGGGCTTTTTGAGGGACAGGTGCCATATGAAAAATCTCTGGACTGTCCTCTTATTTTTCTATGAACCTAAAATTTCTCTGAGAAAAAATAAAGTGTTTACAAAATGACAGGAAAACTTGTATTGAAAATTAATGACAAAGATGAAAGTGTTGTGTATAATAATAGTTCATATTTTCTTGCCTCATATAAAGTGGTCTCCGATCTCACTTGATAAGACATGAGTTTCTTTTCTGCTAAAAAGAAAGAAAAGATTAAGTGTTTCTTTTTTTTTTTAACAGGAGATATTTACAGTGACTCTTTATTCACCAAACATGTAGACATGTAGAGGACATCTCTGAGCATGCTCAGGGAGCTCTATGGAAATGGCCGGGGGACAGGTGATGGAGGGATGGGAGTTGGAAGTGCTAGAAAGGCTGGGTTTGATCTCTTCCCTTTCAGCCTGCTCTGGATCCTTGTGCAATTGTCTTGTCATCATAGAACCTTCAAACCCCAGAGTTAACACTGTCTTCTTCCCTCCGTGTGTGTGAGGCTTTTTAGGGCTGTCCTTGCAATCCAGCTCCTGTGTCCTGTCTTCCTTCTCTTTGCCTCTCTTATAATTTTTTTCATATATATTTATTGTCCATAATGAGTTTCATTATTTAGTGGGCAAACAATGAGTTGTTATCCCCAGTTCCCCAAAGTCCCCCTCCCCATCCCCAATCATCTGGATATTTACCTTCATGGGTCTTCTGGTTCAGTCCTTGTAGCAGGGGGCCATGGAAAATATTAAGTTTGAGTCAGTGGCTAATGGTTAGACAGATGTTAAGCAGGGGTTGCATGTTAGATTAGCATAAGGGTTATGTTTTTCTTAACTGTCAGCTATTCCACAAAGCAGTTCTGATAGGATAGCTTTAAGAATACATAAACCTTACATATTCCATGCAAATCCCTTGAAAGCCATCAAAAAAGAAACCTATAGAGTTAGTAATGTGTTTTCTTTCTTTCGTGGTGCTGAGGCCAAATGCAAATATAACGAAATCTGTGGCATTTCCACAGGCAAGGATGAAGCTATTTCAGTAGCATTTTGGTCTAAGTAGCAGGCCTTGAGGGCTGATTTGACAGGTATTTTCCTGACCTCGGTAACAAATCTGGATTTATTTTGAGAGTCAAGGCTGCAACCTTCAAATCCCGATTCCCCAGTTCTCAGGAGCAATCTCCAACCCCAAATTTCCTACTGTGAGTTAGCACATCCTCTCTTTCTACACTGTGGAAGCCAGCCTCCCTCTCAAAGGTAGCCTCCCGTTTCTAGGCACAGAAGAGACTATCATTGACAAGGATAGAAATAATAGCATGGATATTGCCCTTGAATTTTGGTCACACATAGAAAGTGAGCTCAATTTAGGCTTTTATTCTTAATGAATAAGACATCAGAAATGAAACCTCTGTCTGAAAATAGCTCCTAAATTTATCTGTGGTCACATTTCTGAGTTCCATTTCTATACTGAAATTAAGTTTCCTAATTTTCTTCCCTGTAGAAAAAAAATGGCACATCAGGTTTTATGACATCATTAACAGACTCTGATGGCTGACATAGCCACAGTATAAATCGTCACGTTTGCTACAATAAAAGCTGACCCTTGAAGCAAGTATATTTTTAAGGATGGCATTATCTACACACACAGAGAGAGGGAATACAGAATTGAGAAAACACACGAAACTTGATACATCAATCAAATGAACACCTCTGCTAATTGAATCAAAGAAAGTTTCCAATTCTCCAGTCAACGTTGCAATGTTTCAGTCTCATTTCATTTATCACTGGCACCTCTGTGCACTAGCCTGACATATTATTTTGTGAATATAACTTTGTCTCCTAAAACTCAACTGAACTTGTCTAGGCTCTGAGAACACTGCGCAGTTTCTAGTTAAAACAGATTCAATTGATACTTATCAGGAACCAGTCAACCAGCTTCTATATAAACTTTTTAAAATTAATTATCATAATTACACTTGAATGCCAATATAATGGAATAACCCTTTTGTTCAAAATGTCACAAGTATAATATAAAAGCTTTCTACTAAGTGAAGGAAGCCAGACTCAAAATGTCCAATAAGGTGTGATTCCATTTATATGAAAATGTGTAAGACAAAACTATCTTATAAGACAAAACTATCCTGGCAGGAACCAAAACAGTGCTTGGCAGAGGCAGAGCATTAGAGAAGGAATGATCATAAGTTCTTGGGAACTTGCAGAACACTGCAGATTCTCCACATCACACCAGTGTTACTTATATGACTGTCCACATTTGCTGAGGAACACAACAGACGATCTGAATATATTGTTTTAGAAATATGTTCTTGCCAGGTCTGATGTCAAAGGTCTGTCAGCTATACTGGAGGCTGAGGCAGGAACAAGACCTGCCTGGGCTACAAAGAAGGGAAAGATGACTTGATCACTCAGTGAGGCCCTGTCACAAAATGAAGTCTAAAAAAAGAATGGGGAATGAAACTCAGTGAGGTGCTAAATTTAATCCTCAATGGAGAAGAAAATGCATCTCAAGAGATTGAATTTGGGGGGCAGTGTGCATGTGGTATATGTGTATGGTGCATATGTATGAGTAAATGTGTTAGTATGTGTGTGTGTGTGTGTGTGTGTGTGTGTGT
>PVHP010004944.1:0-68162 GCA_004024765.1 Zapus hudsonius
TCTTTCTTTCTTTCTTTCTTTCTTTCTTTCTTTCTTTCTTTCTTTCTTTCTTTCTTTCTTTCTTTCTTTCTTTCTTTCTTTCTTTCTTTCTTTTTCTTTCTTTCTTTTAGAATCTCACTCTAGCCCAGGCTGGAATTCACTGTCTAGTCTCAGGCTGGCCTTGAACACACAGCCATCCTCCTAGCTCAGCCTCCTGAATGCACTCAGTCTCCTTTTCTTCTCAATGATCTTCTCTCTCTGTTTTCTTTTAATTAAGAGTTCTTAAACTTTCTTTTGATTGTCTTCTTAACTTTTTAATTTCATTATTAATTTTTAAAAACTTCTCAAACTTTCTTCTTTATTCTTTATTAATGCATGCACTTAGGAGAAGGGTAGTATTAACCAAAAGTTTCTCTTTTAATTGTTTAAAGCTCCATATGTATCAAGCATTCTTCGGTGTTTAGCTGTGAGTCAAAGCTTAATGGCGTGATGAAGTTTCATTGAAGCTAAGTGACTTAATTAATTAATTAGTCTTAGTCACTGTGTTCTCCAAAGTACCTTTAGATCCTCTAACACTGCAAAGTATGTCCTGTTATCGCCTTACCTTCTGAGTTGAATTGTCATTTTAAGTTAAGAAACTGGTCATCCCAGAATTCTTGGAGCATATTTTTTTCATTTTCTGGGTTTCTTTATACTATTAGCTTCCATCTATAGAAAGAGAGATACTGTATCTTGTTCTCTTGTTTGGTTTATCAGTGTATCAAGCTTGGGCATTCTTGTTTTCTTTATGTCTTCCCATTCACAACCGTATGCTGGCCTGGCTGTGGTGCTCCTCACCATTACCCAGGAGGCTGTGCGGTCTTCCATCACTATTAACTGAGGGGCAGCCATGTTACATTGCCTTAAGTAAAGAGGAAATGTGGAATGCAGGGCACATTTGTGCGGAAAATATTTTTTTATTTTAAATGATGATTCCTTTGAAGGCCAGTCCTCTTTTTTAATGAAAAAGAAATCACACGACAACCTAAAGACAGGAGAGATTTTCGCCCCATAAGAACATCCCTTCTGGTCCTTTCTGTTTGCTCTTTGGTTTTGCTTCTTTGCTTGGCTCTGGTGACTGCTGACTTTGGTTTTGACATTTCTTTTTTAAAAATATTTTTTAATTCTAATTTTTGAAATTTTATTTATTTAGCTGCAAGCAGATAGAGAGAGAAAAGAGAGAGTGAGTGAGAGAGAGGGAGAGAGAGAGAATGGGCATGACAGGGCCTCCAGCTGCTGCAAATTCCAGAGGCATGCACCTCTTTGTGAAATCCTCTGGTTTTTTTGGGGTACAGGGGTCAAACCTGGGTTGTTAGGACTTGTAGGCAAGTGCCTTAACTGCTAAGCCATGTCTCCAGCCCTGGTTTTGACATTTCTAAAATACAAAATGGTTAACAGTTTTGTAGTAATTCACAGACGTTTTGCTTTTGTAGGAATTTGTCATACTAATAAATTTTTAATTAACTTCAGGCTTTAATTATATAGTATTTCCTTCTATTTGACTTCTAAATTAGAAAAAAATACAAGTTGCATTTAGTATTCTAAATTGTCATTGACAATTGTCATATTATCATTTTACCTAGTTAAGCATTTGTGGCATTTTTAAAAGAAGTTATATTTTTTTTTGTGGGGTGTAAGTTATTGAACCCAGGGACTTCTGAGGCAATCACTACCCCACTGAGCAACACCTGTTAGCTTGAGGCTCCATTTCCATAACCTTCCGTGCTCAGCTGTCTACCACAGAGCAATGAACAACCCTGCCCCAGACTCAGAAATTGAAATCTGGGCTTCTGTGTGAGGTGAGGTAGAAGTGGGCAAAAGGAGGTTCATTCATTCCATTTGGAAGGATTCTACCTGAAAGTAGTTATTGGCAAGATTCTGTGTGTGTGTGTGTGTGTGTGTGTGTGTGTGTGTGTGTGTGTGTGTGTGAGAGAGAGAGAGAGAGAGAGAGAGAGAGAGAGAGAGAGAGAGAGAGAGAGAGAGGTATAGCTCTAGCTTTCTCTGGTTCTTGTGTTCTAAGAGTCACAAGAATTTTTTCTCCTCCCTGCTTTTCTATCAAAAGTATATTTTTTCATGAGATTTTTGTCTTTCTCTGCCTTACAACACTTAAAGCTTAGGAGACATCTGACTCTAAATGTTTCCCCAAAAAACTTTGAATGCATTGTGGATAAATTTAATTCATACCTGCTTGATCAATTTTAGCTTTGGCTCAACACCATGAAAGTACTATAATCCTCAGGAAGGAGGAGGAGTACATTTTACAACAAAATTCTAATCCTCAGTTATTGACATTTTAAACTTTGATTTTTTTTTTTTGTTGTTTGTTTCTTTGTTTTGAGACAGGGTCTCTACTTAGCCATGGTTGGCTTGGAGCTTGCTATGTACAATAGGCTGGCTTCAAATTTACAGCTATCCACCTGCCTCTGTCCCTTGAGTACTGGGATTATAGGTGTGTGTCACCATACTAGGTGTTAAGCTTAATTTTCACAGTTTCCCCTGTCTTTCAAGCTTAGTCATTTTATGTCGTCAGCATTATCTTTATGGTGTCTTTTCTTATTTCCCACAGGCATTCTTACACCGAATGAACCAGTGTGCAGCAGCAAAAGTTGACAAAAATGTTACTGAGGAGACAGTGAAGGTGAGAAGCACAATTAGCCCTTGGCCCAAGCCCCAGTTCCCCACAGGTGACATTTTACCTGTAGAGATCTCTTTCTGATCCTCCAGTTTATCCTCATGAGATACCGCTGCATTCACCTGTGTTGGCAATAGCTTGAAAGACAGGAGTTAAATAAATAGATAAGATGATGGCCTACATGTCACAGAGATTTTTTTAAACCCACATCATAAAACCACTGGATGAGAGGAAGAAAACCTAAGGTTAAGATATAAGAATAAGGTCTTTAGTACCTATGAGAGGGAGGAAAATGGGTGAGGTGTGAGCCATTTGCTGACGTGGTTTGTGAAGGCAGGTATGAGAAAATGCAAAGTCCAGTCTCTGACCACCGAAGGACAAGATATTGATGGTTGACCGGGGTGCACTATCTGGGGGTACTATATTCAACACAGATATGCGTGTGTAAACGTTTCCTGTGAACACAGAGAAGGAGGCTGGGGCCAGAGGCTCTGTGGGAGCATGAGTGAGGCTCTGGGCTGTTCTAAGTTCACTGTGCTACAGTAGCAAGAGAACCATCTGGGACAAAGCTGAGAAGCCGCATGGCAGGGTGACTTGCTGGAGACTACCTGGCAGTTTCTTGCCATCCTCAATCAACTGTGAAGAATGTTTTCTCCATCTGGAGTCCTTAACCTCGTGAGGGAAAGTGTCTTTGAGTTCATGTGAACCAGAGGTTGCTTTTGCTTGCAGCTGAAGCTCAGTAACTGAAATAATACTCAGGCAAAGCCCCTGCTGCAGGGATCATTCCAGAATGTCCTTTGTAGGAGCACACACCCTTGCCTCAAAAGCTTGGCAGCAAATCTGCCTACCATTTGATCTGGGGATCATCCTGGGCTGTGGGTGGAAATGCCATGCTTGGATTTGATCTCTCATGCTGTTCCCTGAGCACCAGGTTGAGTATTCTGGTGCCCGAAGTTGAATGGGAGTGGGGAAGTCCAGACCAAACTGGGTTCCGCCAGCCAGGTGAGAAAAAGGAATGGGTGTGAAGTAGCCATCCGCTGAGAATGTTGGACTTGCATGTTTTATATTTTTAAACTTGCTTCAAGACTGCACCTGTTACTGATTTGCTTATTTATTTATTTCAGATCTTGTTCTCAAACATTGAAGATATCCTTGCTGTACATAAAGAATTCCTAAAAGTCTTGGAAGAATGCTTATACCCTGAACCTAGTGCTCAACATGAAGTGGGAACCTGCTTTCTTCACTTTGTAGGATACATTTTTTTCTTTCTCCTTTCTTCGTTAAAGGTTCTTTCATGCCTGACTTTAAGGATTGGATCTTGGCACAGTAGCATGCATAAATTGAGCATCAGAAGTAAAATCTGACACCAAAAGTTTGGGGTCTTTTAAGGCCAGTGAAATCTTGTCCTTGGAGCCAGAGAAGGGGAGGTGTCTTGGACCATCCATTTTACTTAGAGAAAAATAAACAGCTTTTTCCTTTCCCCAACAAGTTAGCTCTTAGCATCCTCTGTAGCTTTGAATTCTAATGAATATTCATCCTGTTCATAATGAATGGATTTTTATGCTTCTCTCAAACATAGAGCATTTTCCTTTAGAGGCAGAAAATCACTCTTACAATGGTATGATGAGCCTTTTATCATTCAGAATGTTACCTAGTTCATTGGTTTGAGGCAAATTTGGAGGTGAACAAACCTTGTTGCCTGAAATTGAATGTTGCTCAAAGGTGGCTTCTCAGAATATATTCTGAGCAGTAGGGAAGGAAGAAGGGACCAGGGCTCACAGTCTCTTATACATAGCCTGTATCTGTGCATTAGTGTCAGGTCTTCATCCAGGATAGCTGAAATTATCCATACGGTTGGTTTTCAAAGTAAACATCACCTGCTTAGTGACAATTGTTTTTAAAACATAAAGGTATTCATATTTTGAAAACGAAAAATAATCACTGGGTTTAAGTGACAGACCTTGGATCTCAGTGGATAAGGTGGAGAGTGATGGAAGGAAATGCCTGACATTAGCCTCTGGCCTCCACACACAGTCACATGCAAAAATGCTGTTATTTATATAAGCATATTGATGTGGATTTTCAGACTACTTATTTGGATCTGTGTGCTTTTACTTTTAAAAAATGGGTGAGAATATTATGCCATAGAAATTAAGCTGAAGTTTTTCTGCTTAGTCATTCCTGTGTAGTTTCTTGACCTATGTGTGATGAGCAGCCTCTCTCTGCACATGTGCTTTTGTACTCTGTATTTAATAAAGGTAATTCTATGGAAGATAGATGCCTCTTGGGAGTGGGCAAATTAAGCCATGCGTTTCTTGGTCATGGCTGGGAGCTGGGGGCTTTCCTTCCACGGACTGGACTCTCCTGCCGGCTGGAGGGGCTACTATCTGAGGCAGGGCTGCACATGGAAACTTTGCACTCTGACAGTCACTTCTGTAGTAACACACTATGAATCTGTCAACCATGCATTTAGCCCAACTAGTTCTGAACTTTACTCTCTTTCTGGCTCATACCATCTCTTAAGATAAGTAATTCAATACATTCTCTACTGCCTATATACAATAGTGTTTAATGTTTCTAAAAGTATGCCTGTGAAATTTCAAAAGACACCCTTTTGCTCTAATATTTGGTCAATAACTTATCTGTGTCTTTTTCATTGGTCTATGTTGATAGCTATTAGGTAAAGTCACTTTGAGAAAAATCATCCAGATGGAAGAAAACTCGGAGTTTTCTTGTGATAATAAAATAGTCCTCTTGTTTTGAAAGTCTCGCCTCTATCCATCTACAAAGACCACTTATGTTTTTTTCTATTGATCACTTTTTCCCCCTGAGGTCAAGTCTTGCCTGCTCTAGCCCAGGCCGACCTGGAATTCACAATGTAGTCTCGGGACTGCATTGGCCTCTAACTCAGCAATCCTTTTACATCTGCCTCCAGAGTGCTGGGATTAAAGGAGTTCACCTTTTAGCAGTGACTCTAATTGCTGAAAGATCTCTCTTTTGACATCACTGCTCTAGCACTTTCTATGTAATAAGTCTACTATTCTGTTTAAAGCTCAGAACTGTCCTCGTATGACAGCTGCTTGAAAGTACTGTTTCCAGACTTTTCTGCCATAGCTACATCTCTCTGTGAAATGACCACTCAGGTGTCCAGTCTCCACCATTGTCTCAGTGATTCCTTGATGGATAATTGCTCTGTTGTTCAACATTCCTCTTACACACAACCGCCCAGTTTGGTGTACATGAACTGCAAGGTGCTGTGTTTCCTGAGTCCTTTCTGTCATGGTTAACGTGGATCTTCCCCACTGGACCCTGCTGAGAAGCAGCTTATTTTTAAAAGTTCTGTTAGAATTCTCCTGGAAAATCTAAGCTCTTTGCCTCCAGTTAGCTTACTAGTATTATTGCATTGATGACATTGAGGTATAATGAATTTATGCCTGTCTCCAATTCTAGGTGATACTTTACAGACTAAAGAAAGTAATTAAAGTGTGTACACACAATATTAAACCTCTTGAGACATAGTAAACTTTTCATGATGTTTATTTATACATATCACATAGCCCAAAATTTCAAAGTGGTAATAAAATGATTCTAATTTATTCTGTCTTGAATTTGTAGAAAGACAAGTTTCGTATCTATGATGAATATTGCAGTAACCACGAAAAGGCACAAAAATTACTTCTTGAACTGAACAAAATAAGAACAATCCGGACGCTTCTTTTGGTAAGTGTATATTCATATGTTATGGTGGCACTTGTTGACAGGCCCTGGTCAGAAGCAGTCTTTGCATTAGGTGTAAAAAGCTGTCAGGTCAGCCAAGATGGGAAGCTTGGGTCCTTTGCTACCAGGCGGTGAGAGCTGAGTGGGGTAAGTATATGGGAAGCACTGCGGATGCCCCCTCCTGGTTGACTGTGAATTGCATGTGAGACCCACAAGTTCTCAAAGAGTTTATGCTTTATATATATCCCAGGTCCTTGGGGTTTCATTTACTTCTGCTCAGAGAAATAAATGCAGGGAAGTCACAGAAAGGAACAGATCATAGGTCTTGTAGAAAATGAGTGCCAGGACTCACTGTTCATCCCCCACAAATGCTGTTGTAGAGCATTTCCATCTCTTCTGAAGCATTCCCCCATGCCACTATACTGTCCACCCCCCCCCACAACACACACCATTTGCTCCAGGCTCTAGGCTGATGGACTCTCTAATAGAGTGGTGTTCTCTAGAGATTTTTTTGGAGACTGGCCTAAAAATCACAACCCTCCTGCATTCTGCATCCTGAGTATGTGGATCACAGGTGACCAGATTATAGGTTCCTACAGGTTTTGTACAAATAAAACAATTCAAAGTAACCCTTTGGGCCTGGCTTCTATTACTTAGTAAAAAGTTTCTGAGGCCCATAGTTACATCATGCATCCATTTTAAATTCATTGTTACTGAATTGTGTTCTAGCATATGAGATCCCATATTGTGTTTAGCAATGGGTTTGGCTGTAGATTATAGTATTCAGAATAAATCAGTTGTCAATTTTCATCCTCTTGAAGAGATGCTAAATCTGAATTTGGTGGGTCAGTATAGCAAGTTTCTCTAACTTAAGAAACGACCAGAATATTTGCCAACATGGCTGAACGATGTCACTAGCCCTATTTTGAGATTCCAGGTTCTCTGAATTTTGCCATCTCTCTGATTATCGCCACGGTAGTTAGTGTGCAGTGGGATCTCAGTGTGGTCTGATCTTACAGTTTTCTAATAACTAAAGTGATACTAAATATGCTATCATGTGCGTATTAACCATACATATAGCTTCTTTCATAATATACTTATTCAAATTTATTATTGTTATTTTGTTTTATTTGGGGGGGGGATTCAAGGTAGGGTCTTGCTCTAGCCCAGGCTGACCTGAACTCACTCTGTGTTCCAAGCTGATCTTGAAGTCACCTAGATCCTCCTACCTCCACCTCTTGAGTACTGGGATTCAAGGCATGCACCACCATGCCTGGCAAATATTTATATTTAAGTTGGAATGTTTATCTTAGATTTGTAAGTGTTCTTTTATATGCCAGTTCTAGAATAAATATATTACTTTCCAATATTTTCAGTGTGAGTTTTCTGTTTGTTTTTTAAACTAATGTTTTTCAAGTCTTAAATTTTGATAAAATCCAATTTGCTAATGTTTTTAAATATGACCACGATTTTCTTATCACATTTAAGAAACCTGTACTTAAGTTTTGTCCTTATTTTAAGATTTTTTCCTAGAAAGTTTATTCTTTTGATGCTTTTTTGTGCTTGGGAATATCTTAATGTCATTTTTGGGTTGTATGAGTAGCTTAGCTGTGCACAATATATGGCTGTTCCCAAATTCTCATGAGGGTGATGATGAGGACCACTTGAGCCCAGGTAATAGTGAGACCCTCCCCCAACCTCCAGCTTAAAACAGGACAAAATATAATTTTGGAAGTTTTTTGCCAATATTAGAATATTTGTCTAATCCTCTCAGCATTAGTGTCCCCTTACATGGGTATTTTTCTAATGTAATGTTAACTCTTGCTTTCTCATTATCATTTATTTTTCTGCAGCTTTTTTCTCTGCTGTTTTTCAGATGGAATGATTTCCATTGATCTATCTTTAAGTCAGTTATTTTCTCGATGATATCAAATCTGCTGCTTAGCCAGACAAGTGAATTATTTATTTTATCCATGTCTATCTCTTTTGAATTTCTAGTTTTTATCTGTTGAGATTTCCCATTTGTTTATTCACCATCAGCATTTTACCCTGCAGTTCTTGAAACAGGCTTGGAAAATTCTTTGAACACACTTCTAATAGCTATTTTGAAGTCTTTGTTAACTCCAACATCTGGAGACATTCAAGAGTTTTTATTGGCTGTGTTTGAGTCACGTTTTCCTGTCCCTTTGTATCTCATAACTTTTAAATTAAAAACCGGACATTTTAAATAACTTATTATAGCAACTCTGGAATCCATGTTTTCTTCCAGAGATTGGTTACTGTGTTCCTTTTCTGCATGTGGTGTTCTGTTTTGCTTTTAGTCACTTGTCCAGTCTTACTCTGAGAGCCTGTCTTTCATGTGTGTGAAGCTGATGATGTCTCTGCTCAATTTATTTTCATCATTTAGCCTTGCTTTTTTTGATATCCTTCCTGTGATGGCTTCATTGTGCCAGCGGTTTGCCTGTGGGTTTGGGCATGCTTAAAGGCCACATGGTTTGCAAGTTGATTGGGGGACCTGCTCTTGTCTTCCCTGCACTGTGGAGCCTTCCAGTTAGCCAGAGATGAATTCAGTCTCTCTAGGTCGTATACAACTCTGTTAAATTATTGGCAGCTCTGCTGGGAATTCCCAGGCATGACTGTCATCTCAAGCTAGCACTGTGTGCATTTCCTGCTTTTCTTACTGAATGTGTTAACTTTATTTACAACACCCCTTAGTGTCAGATTTTACCCTCTGCAGCTTCCTGCAGAACCTTTTCAACAGCAAGTTTCCAGGGTCACTGCTCCTGGGATAGCCAGGGAAGGGGTTGGGGGACTAAGAGGAGAGCAGTTCAGGATGCCATAGATGCCCATAACTCCAGCCTCCACTTCTGCTGTTTTTTATGAGTGAACACTTCTCATTTTGTTATTTGATATTTGACTTTGAAAGCTGGGAAACTGGTATTTTGGGGGTAGTTTTTGCCAATGTTGGTGGAAAAAGATTTGTTGATATCTCTTTCTGCCAAGGCTGGAAGAAACTCATTTCCTATTGAAATTTGGGGGCTCTTTGTGAAGAACTCTGCTGTCTTATTGAATGCATCCTGGCTTCATCAGTGGTAACTTCGGGAATCCTCACTTTAGTGTGCCTAGTGAGTTGTGTGTGGTCTCACTGGAAATGTCACAAGTCAAGAATATAAACTACAGTGGCCCATAGCATATTCTAACAGACAGCCTCTTCCCTATGGTTTCTGCCATGACACAAAGTGCCCACAGATCAGCTGGATGACTTTCAAGGCGGTTGTTGTATTTACAGTGTCATTTTCCTTATTCATAAAATGGGATAATAGTAACTGTCCTTTCGAAATCATCTCAGAGTTTCTAGTTTTGGGGTCACAATAGTATTCTTTTGGGTTCTTGCTTATGCTGTCATCTCAGTCAATTTTTATGATCACTTTACCTCAAAGGCATTATTTTATGTAGACATAAGAAGAGAGCTTACTGCCTAAACCAATGTAACGTGCCAGTCACCTCTGCTATCATGAAGAAAATGCACTATTCAAACAGTGCAAGCAATTAAAGTGAGTTAGGATCTGCAAAAGACCCGTTAGGACCTTTCAGCTCAGATCTAAGAAAGAGAGTGACCACATCTGTAAGAATGCCAACTCATGCAGTGGTACTGACCATGGTGCCAGATCGTGAAATGCAGATGACTGTGTTTATAAGGGATTCTCTGGAAAAATTAATTTGAAAGATTGTAGCCTGGGGATGAAACAGGAATGGGACTCCCTAGGACCATGCTGGGTAAGAACACACATTGGCCACTCTGTCTCCTGAATGTGTCCTGGGAAGTTGTTACCATCAGGATCTGCTTTTTTTTTTTTTTAAGATGTCAACAGGTAAACTTTTTTTTTAAATTGTCCATAATGCGTTACATTATTTAGTGAGCAAACAATGAGTTGTTATCCCCAATTTCCCGATGTCCTTCCCATCCCCAATCAGCTGGATATCCTCCTCTGTGGGTTGTCTGGATCAGTCCTTGTGGCAGGGGACCCTGGATAGCCTAGTATTCAGCCAGGTTCTCCTGGTCCTAGTATGTTGTTACTGAGGGGTGCCATGCCTCTGGATAGTTTCCCCCACCAAGGATCTCACAATCTTTCCGCCCCCTCTTCCGCTCAGTTCCCTGAGTTGTGGTGGGTGAGTATTAAGGCTGCTTTAATGTGAGCTTAGGGGTCCTTGTGTCGAGAATCATTGGTTTCTGTCTCTTATCCTGAGTTGATTGAATGGCTGTGGCTGTGGGACCCTTGTTCATCCCATCATTCTCTGCAGGGTTCCATATGGATCCTCCATGATATGACTGTGGTGGCTCATCTCTTGCCAGGATCTCAGCTTTCTGCCTGTGGTCAGTTGGTAGGGTTATTTGGGCCCCAGCTCTAGGATCTGCTTTTGATGACTTGTGGAAGCCTTCCTGCCGCCTGTGCAGGGAAGGCTGTCGTGACCACAGGTCTCCCTTTTGCAGCCTCTCTGTCAGTGCATGTGGAACAGCATTTTACAGCAGTATATGGAACAGGCTTAATAGGAGGCTTTGGCATCTAAAAGGCCATCTCCTCCCTTGGCTATTTCTTCCTAAAGTCTCCTCGGTGCTGGTCCCTCTGTGGGCAAGTCTCCAGTCTTTCTCTTTGTGTTGTTCAGGAGGCTGCAGGTTCTTGGGGACACTAGGTTTTCTCTTTATACCTCTTTACGGGGTGTGGAAGTGGCTTCATGTACACCTCACTATGATTGCTGATTTCCAATTCTCTGATTGCCTTGCCTCTGAGACTGGCTGTCACAGAGTCTTTGAAAGGTGATGACAGAAAGTAACTTAGAAATCACCTGGTTACAAGAGAGATAAAAAGAATTCTGAGCTAGGTTCTGGTTGCATTATGTGTTAGTGGCAAAGCCTGGCTTAGAGTTAGAACCCAGTGGTCTTTATACTTGCTTTTGTACAACACAGTGCCTCTCTCTTTGTGAACAAAACACATCTATCCATCTCTGTCTCTGTCCTACTCTCCCTCCCTGTATCTCTATCTTTCTTTCCACCTTTTCCTTCACAATCAGAATATATATGAACTAATCGTTAAGCTATAGGCTCATTATATCCTTTAACCAAGAAAAGGCTCACCCACACCATCTTGACTCTATTATTAGCAATTGAATAGTATGCTCTTCTTAGAGAAAGGAGACCTGTATGAAGACACATGCGTTCACGATTCTTCATCATAAAATTGTATGACAGAAGTTTCACAACCTCAGGTTTGAAAATGTACTTAATCACATCTGTTTTCACCCCAGAACTGCATGCTGCTTGGAGGGCGGAAGAACACAGAGGTTCCCCTCGAAGGATATTTAGTGACACCAATACAAAGGATATGCAAGTACCCTCTGATCTTGAAGGTATTTTATGTGCTACCTCATCGCAGCATTCTTCCTGTCTTCATATTTTGCTGATAGTTTCAACATCATTATCATTCTAAAAATAAGAAAGACTATAATTTTTGGAAAGATGGCTATTTTGCCATAAATCCACATTTAGAACAGGGAGCAGTTCTTCAGTGGAAAAGCCATTAAAGGAGGCTGTTGGTGTTCTTTAGAGCAAACATACTTGTTTGAGTTTCATTTAGAGTAAATGCCATTATTTTGAAAAAGATCCACTAAGACTATTTTCACTAGTCCACTTGGCATATTTTTTAATTTCCAAAAATATTGGTGACTTCATGCTGATAATGAAGTTCAAAATCATATAATTTTAGATATGAGCTTGAAATAATACTGTAAGGGAATGGTGTGACAGCAAAGGATAGAACTTGGAATGAAAACGCTACCTTTTAAAAATAGAAAATGCCCCACTAATAGTTGTAGGTCCATCTTTTATTAGGACAATATAGTGCCTTCCAGTAACAACATTTTTTGAAACTATAGTTTTCATCCAGAAAAGGAGTTTGGAACAGGGTTGGGTACATGAACCCTGAGTTCAAATCGCAAGTATTCTTCCTGCTAGCTCTCTAATGGAGGTATATAATCTAACCTCTTTAAGCTTTTTATCATTTGTAAAGCAGAGATTATGATGATATCATAGCATATGTCTATAGGCATATATACATGTTTACACATATGCATATGCACATAAACATATCTATATTCATATATATAAACATATATAAATAAGATTTAAAATGATTGATTTAGGTATTTCATATACCATTTAGCATCATATGCCCTCCATATTATCATTATTGTTCATTTCTAATAGATCTAAATAAACCTAATCTGACTTATTTTAATATGCTGTTAGTTGCCATCTACATGCTTACTGATTTACCTTTTATAAATGTTATGAATATTAACTGGAAATATTTGTTACAACTTTTGTCAGCTTCATATATTGACTATTTTATAAACATTTTTGAGAAGTACTACTTATTAAAGAGCAAGTATAGAGTTGCTTTGCTAAACCATTAAAGCCTTATGAAGAATGAAAGGCAGGTGCCTCCAACTTGGGGTGAGGGCCTTTGGCTCAGTGTCTGGATGATAGACAAAAATACTAGCACCAACATGGCTCTGTTCCTTGTGAGAATTTCTACAGATCTCCACTCAGGGACTCAGTTTACATGTGTATTCATAACTGAAGCTATTTCTGGTCCCTTTTTGGAGTCCAACCTACCTGACTTCAAGAATAGGAAGATACTGTGCAGCATGGGCAAGTGCTGGCTCATGTATTTGAACTGATGCCTCAAAAGATAGCACCATGGACCATCCTTGTCTCACAAGATCAGTTCAGAGGTCCTTTAATCTGAGAGAGCAAATCCTTCCCCTTTGGGTAAGATTATTTGCACACACCCAACATGAAAAAAACTACTTATATAGTAGGCATGCCAATGTTCAAACAATTTGTTCTTAGGTTCTCTTTGAAATTTGGAGTGGTTTCATTTATTCAGAGGACACTATTAAAAGTATTGGGCTGTAACATGAAAAACATGCTTTGATTTTACTTTGAGAACTTGAACTGATTGAATTGGATGGTCATCATGTGGTTCACAGTGAGTAGCTTCCAGCATCTCATTTCCCATTACCCGTGGTCTTTGTCTTACCATTCACATTACTTCAGTTCACGTCTTGATTCCACACATCCCCACTGGTACCATCCCAGGGCCTGCCAATTGACTCTTCCTCTTGACATAAATCACAAGTGCTTCTGCTCCTTAGAATTTGGGAGAAGGTTGCATGCCTGTCTTTCAGATTTGATTTGGGGACCAGCATAAATTTTTCAATCCCATCTTGAGATTAGTAGTGTGATGTGTGTTCTCCTGCTGTTAGCTTTGTAGGAAGGAATATGAACATACCAAACTCAGGGTCACCAGGCATAGTGACGTGCCCCTTTAATCCCAGTACTGGGGAGGCAGAGGTAGGAGGATGATGTGAGTTCAAGGTCACCCTGAGACTACACAGTGAATTCCAGGTTAACCTGGACTAGAATAAGACCCTATATTGAAAAATACAAAACAAAACAAAAACAAAAATAAACACGGGATTAACATTTATGGCAACATTTCGACTGGAACTCAAGAGTGTATAGGAGCTGCTTACTTTCCCAGTGAATATTGAGAAATAGGAAAATCTTTTTGAAGTTGTGCCTCAGGGTTTCTGTAATTGTATTAGCTTCATGATGTTGACAACTGTCGTAAAGAAACAAATGACTAATTGAAAAGCAATGTGGTCACAACTGTCTAGACAGTGGGTGAAGATGTTTAATTGTGTGCTTCAAAACAACAGCTAACAAGATCTTTTAATATATTTAAATGATTGAAGATTACTCTACTTTTGTTATCTGGAATAGAAAAGTAAATAATAAAATGTTCCCCCCAAATATAAACATTAAAAATAGAAGAGGAAGCTATTGGGAATATGAGAGCACATTCATCACAGAGAATGAACTAGAATTACTGGTGAAAATGACATAAATGTCTCCTTTAATGACTGAATATTGGAGAATTTGTAAATAATTTCTTGCCAGGGTATAATACAAATTTTTCTTTGTTTGCAGCATAATTTTATCCTTTCTCAAAAAATATTAGGATAGGAAATTAACTTATCTTTGACCTTATAATATTTATTTGAAAATATGTTCCATTAAAAAAATCTAAGAGAAAATGACATGAATATATAGATATACTTCTCTTAACACAAACACCAAATTTAGATTTAAAAAATAACTACGTGTTTCCAGGTACATATTTGATGAATTGAAAACAGAAAGCTAACTCTATTTTTATTAATGAGAGAGAAAGAAGAGAAAGTCAGAGAGAGAGAAAGGGAGTGGTGAATTGAAAAAAAACTAACTCTATTTACGAGAAAGAAGAGAGGAGAGAGAGAGAGAGAGAGAGAGAGAGAGGGAGAGAGAGAGAATGAACTCCAGGCTCATGCACAACTTTGTGCAGCTGGCTTTATTTGGGTTCTGGGGAACTGAACCCAGGCCATCAGGCTTTGCAAGCAAGCTTCTTTCACTGCTGAGCCATGTCTCCAACCCTTAACTTCATTTTTTAAAATAGAGTATGTTTGAAGGAAAAATAAAAACCCTCAAGTGACTGTGACAATGTACAGTGGAATAACACTTACTCATTGATTTGACCTCTTGCTTTTGATCTCAATCTCGGTGGAGCCGTGTCACTTAGCAAAGTGGCTCTCACGATCTTTGGAATTTCCATTTCCTGGTCATTGTGAACCTGCTGTACCAGAGCACTGAAGATCAAAGGGTGACTGGGGTTTGTGTGTGGATGTGTGTATAAACAGGAATTATTGAAGAGGACTCCACGGAAACACAGCGACTACGCCGCGGTGATGGAAGCCCTCCAAGCCATGAAAGCTGTCTGTTCCAACATCAACGAGGCCAAGAGACAGATGGAAAAGCTGGAAGTTCTAGAGGAATGGCAGTCACACATCGAAGGATGGGAGGTGCGTGTAGGTGGCTCAGTTCTTTAGCTTCAAGTGGTTGTTCAGGTCCCATGCTGGATTCCTGCCTTTGGATGAAACTGTAGTGATCATTTTCCCAGCGCTTGCTAAAGGACCATAATTCTGAAAAAATGCTAACTATCATTACTCATTTAACATATGATTAAGGTAGCAGATGTGTGGCTTATTCTTGACCCGAGAAGTTCATGATGGAGCCAGTTGATACCATGTGCCTCCAAAGTTTGGTACTTTAGGATGGGTGACTCCTAATTGTCCTCTTATTTATCTTGACTTTGGATAGCTGAATCCATGAAGGACTAGAGAAAGGGAGTAAAGCACAAAATATTATTTCAGACTCTAAGGGTTTGATGTTAAATTTCATTTTAAGTCCAGCTAATCTAAGTTTTGATTTCTTCTTTTTTAAAATGACCCTGTTATGATTTGTTTTCGAAGGTCATTCAGGGTAAAGAATGCTATGAGCTTCATGAGTCATTAAATGGATTTTTATTTTAAAAGGCAATATAGCAAATACAGAGGCTGGTTGAGAATCTGTAAATGTTTTCAGCTATGGGAATGCTGAACCCCAATAACTTCATGGGGTTGAAGTCCTGCACTATTGCTATATAGAGAAACTAAAATCCTGTATTTAAATTGTTTTAACTTAAATGTGTAGTAAGCATTTTCATGTGATAAGTAAGCAATAAATGTCACCAGCAAACTATAATATGTCATAAACCCCAGTGGATTTCTTTAGAGATTGGTAGTTTACTAATTTGTTTGTCTTCATTCTTCTGGCTTTCATTTAGACATAAAATTATATCTAGACAAATAGGCAAAGAAATCTCAAACACTGATCTAAGAGAATTCACCTCTTTGTTTACCTCCAGTTATGAATCTTTCAAAATGCTAACTGGGACCTGACTTAGCGCCTTCTTTGTATTCTTTCCTTTCAAGTGTCTGGAGTGACCCTTATTTCAGTATGAATACTGCCTCTTTCAGTCAGTTAGAATGGCTGTGTGCTTTACACTTGATTCATGATGATAATTCTTTTCCTGGAGAGCGGTAGTCCTGCTGGGATGAGAAAAATGGAGTGAAGTTTGCTTTTGCAGTTCTGTTGTCAGACGAACACTGGAAGAAAAATCAAACTCTCTTTAAATTTCAGGATTTGTCAGTAAAATCTGCCAAGCCTTTTGCTACAAGAACTTCAGTCTCTTTTTAGTACAGGGAATGGAATCCACTATAATTTTATTTCCTTCTTGTGTATATCCTAAAAAAGTTAATTTTACTGAAGAATTGAGTGCTTGATTAAACACTATTGATATTCTTTGCATACATTACACCGGGCACTTAAAGGGAGAATGTGTGTGTCGTATTATGTCACAATGGCTCACAGCAGAAGCTGCTTCAGTTTTACCAGCTGCTGTAGTTTAGATCTTGAATGTCCCCCAAAGCTCATATGTTGAAGGGTTTTGCCCTCAGTTAGAGTTCTGTTGTGAGGTGGTGGAACCTGTAGGAGATGAGGCAAAATGGAAATAGGTTCAATCACATGGGGTGTCTCACTGAAGGGATATGAGATGCTGACCCTTTCTGGTTTCTCTCTTTCACTTCCTGGCCACCATGGGGAGAGCAGCCTTCCTTGGTACAATACCAACGCTACCCTGATGTACTGTGCCATCTTTGGCCCCAAAGAAGCAAGTGACCAAGGACTGAAATCTTAGAAGACATGAACCAAAATAAGGCTTTTCTCCATATATGTTGACTTACCTCAGGAATTTGCTATAGATACAGAAAGCTAACTCACCATCCCTGGTTTTATAATACTGAGGATAGACGAAAAATGGAGAACAACGGCAGAAGTTAGTGGAGTTTAGGGAATTCTATGTAATATTGAAGATATCAGAAAGAACTCTTCTCCAGTGGGGACAGGGAAAATGGTTTGAATAACACATCCCAAGGAAAATCCAATGTGTATTCCACTTGAGTAGATTTTGATAACGCACAAATGAGACACAGCCTTACTGAGTTTAATGTTTTGTGACATTGAAGGACACAGCTTGAAGCAGTGCTTACACATCTCACTGACCACTTGTGAATAAGCCTGATTGTTCATTCCAACCCACTACTATGGAGATGAGGGGAACCATCTCCTTTGGGGGAGAGGAGGGACTTTGGAGTCTGCTAGATAGAGAGGACTCTAGAGTCACAGACTCAGGCAGGATGAACTTGGCTCTGAGAGGGATCAGAAAAGAGTTATACAGGTGGGTTTGAATTGATAACAAGAACTTGGGCAGGCCAAGTTCTGATGTAAGTGGAATGATATTTACAGAAGCCAGAGCTCCTTAAAGAGTCTTCAGGGTGAGGATCCTTGAATAAATGCTGAGAACTAGGTCCTTGTCAAGTTCCTTCTGTAAGTGCCTGTAGATCTTTCAGGACTGCCTCAGAGGTGCAGCCCTCTGGCATCAGTCACTAAGATTCCCTTGAATAGCACTGAAGTCCTATAGACTGTGAATTTTCACTATTTCTATTTGTTGTAGTCTGCTTCATGTTGGTGAGATGAACTTCCAAACATGACACAGTTTATGGGAGGCACACTATTTATTTCAGGCTTACAGATCTAGGGAAAGTTCCATAATGGCAATAGAAGCTGGCTCCCTTTCACAAATCCAAGCAGAGACACAACCAAACCACCAGCACCACAAGCAGGCAAGCACAACTGGACAGCCAAATAACGGGGAGCCCAGGAAGAGCTCAAGGGGTCTGCTTACCTTTAGGCTGGAAATCAGATCCAGTGACACCTCCTCCAGCTCGAAGGCTCAAAATAAGCTTTTTATAAAACACCTGAGTCCTTTGGGGGACATACATTCCAATTACCACATCATTTCAAGTGGAAATTCTTTCATATAAGTCATCAAATTATCTTGAACCTCATTTTCCCACTGATCAAATAAGAATTTTTGTTTTCACAATAATTCTCACAGGTACCTTGCCCATGCAGAATTTCATGTTTATACTAAGTGACCATTTACACTTCATATAAAATTTAGAAAAAACAATTAAAATTTATTCCCAAGTCTTAGGACATAGTGTGTTGGGTGGAGCCTGGATTTAGAGGAGATTTGGTGTTTAGTCTGAACTCTAGCCCTTCTTCTTGGCAATATGTCAGAACTCATTTACAGATGGTGTGGGTGATTTCAGGGTTCCAGTAACATGAGTAAATATGTGTTGGACACTGTAAAATGCTCTGTTAATGTGAGGCAATATTTTATACCTTTTAGAAGTTGGATTTTATCTTTGAACTTTCCCCTCATTGCCATATTTATATATGTATTTATTTACTGAAGGAGCTATACTTTATTAGTCCCTTGTTACTATGATAAAATACTGATATAAACAACGTAAGGAAGGAATAGAATTTTGGCTCAGAGTTCATGGGCACAGCCCATCAGGGCATGGCAGTAGAAACTTAAAGTGTCTGGTTATACTGTGTGCATAGTCAAGAAGCAGAGAGCAATAAATGCTGTTATTCAAACCCCTGTATAGTTCTGGTCACCAGTAGAAAACCTGCTTTGTCAGACTTGGAGAGAGTATGTTGAAGCCACTGTAACTGTGACAAACTCAGTACCCTAGATCAAGTGAATAAGCCCCATTCTTATGTTCATTCAAAGTTCAAGATCAAAATCAGAGTCCAGTAACACTATTGGCTAAATTTACTGTGGGGAGGACAAAGGTCCTTGTCTACTGACCATCTGCTTTCCTTTTGGGGAAATAAATCCTTACTCTCCATTGTTTGAAATTGAACAAAATACACAAGGATGAGTACCTTATAAAGAAAGAGGTTTACTTAACTGACAGTTCTGGAAGTTCAAAGTATATTGTAGGAATCTCATCAGCTGTGGTGAGGGTCTCATACTAATAGCATGATAATTATGGGAGGGCACGAGGAAGCGGTGAGTGAGGTGCTGAATGGCTGGAGGGTTCAGAAAAGATGCCAGGTTCCTCTGTGACTACCCACTGTCCCGGGGACTAGTCCAATCTTATGAGATCTGCCTTAATACCTGTGAGGGTAGTGCCCCCTGGCCCAATGACCTTCCACTTTTCTCCAGCTCTTAAAGGTTGTGCCACCTCAGCACCACCTTACTATCGAGCGAGTCTTCAGGGTGCTGTGACTGTGTCACAGATGTATGGCCTGCGCTTTAATTGCTTCTTTTTGAAGTCATGCCTTTTATTATTATATGTCAAGTATATATGTGACCTAATGATACTTAGATTTCACAAGCTATTTGACTGACCTTTATTTCATTGAATAATATGTTCTAGACAGGAAGCTTATTAGTGGATGGTTCATTTCATAGAATAGGATTATTTTTAGTTTCTGCCTGTTTTTTTGTCAATCAGTTGCATGATACTACCAATAGCTTTCGGATTCATATTGAAGTATTTTGAGGGAGTAGTTTATTAATTATTTATTTTTATTTCTATTTATGTAATAATAATAATTTATTATTAATATTATATTGCTTAGTAATTCAGCTGTAAGTTCTTGACATGTATGATTGGAATTAAGTATCTCAATGTGAAAAAAATCACAATAAAAGATAAGAGAATAAGTTATTAGTATTAAAATTATTCAGGGTAATGGAATTCAAGATATTCCATTTTAAAAAGCAAAGAGAAACAAGAAAAATTTTACACTTCTTAACTCCTTTTTCACATGGTAAAATACAATGCTACAGATGGTTTTGCTTGCAGATAGGGTCCTACTCTAGTCCAGGCTGGCCTGGTCCTCATGAAGTAGACCATACTGGCCTTGAACTTATGGAATCTTCCTGACTTTGTCTCTTTAAGTGCTGGATACAGGTGTGTGCTACAATATCTGGATATAAATGACCATTTCAAAATCAATTTTCATTGGTGTTAGAATCTCTTTGCGCCTATATTGGCTTTAGTTTGTGATTGAAAGTGTATAGACTTCAAGTCATTGTCTCTTCCTGTTTCTTTGAGTCTTCTAAAAATTGGCAGTGAGATGGTCCTTTCTGCCTTTTGTACTAGGTTTCTGTCTACCTTGAGATGGAACTGAGTTACAGGTAGTCCATCTTGTTTGAGGAAGTGGTTTTGGAAAAGGCCACTAAAAATGAATCTATTTAAACAGAGGAAGATAATTTCATTCAGTGGGAGAAGAGGAAATCTTGCTACTTTTCTTGATGAAATGAATATTCATATTATTATGTAAAATTTAATTGAAATTAAAATTTTAACCAGTAATTTGAACCTCAGGAAGAGTGAATCATATGCATTTGATATGCGTGATATACATTTGTGGCAAAATCTTATGATAAACCTGTGTTTCCATATTTTAAAGACTTTTCTTTGTAAAAATATTCAACTATTCCACCCCTTTCTCTAGAGAGTCCCGCAATACTGAAATAATTCTTTCCAAACCTCCACGTTGTCATTCTTGTCACTTTTCTTCACCTGTGAGTGAGACTCTCCTTGTTAGATGTCTTCAGGTTTCCCGCCCTCTTTCATCTTTTCCAAGATTATATTTTCTCTGCAGAGAGTTTATTTTTTCTGACTGACATGCAACAGGGAAGGTTCTAACAGAGTCCATTTTTAAATATAGTCAATTAACTCATCAATACTTTCATATTTAAGGGAGGCCAGGTGCCTTGCAATTTATTCCTGGAGAAAATATTTAGAATATTGTCTGGCATTATATAGAAATAATATAATCTCCACTTTAGTGTTCTTTTTGATAAAGTAGTTATACACAGTTGCATAATGGCTAAAAATATTCACCAAAGAAATGATAGATATTTAGAATAAACATTGGCATTGGCCTTAAAGATCAAATATTATCCAGGTAAAACCACTGTCTAGATTTAAAGGCATACTCAGTGATGCAAGAAAATATAGTAGATATTCCAAAAAAGCAGGAAAAGGCAAACTACTATAGGAGAGGATAAAGGAAAAAGTACCTCAGAGCTCATGGTATTACAGACACTTTGAATCAGTTGTTAGGTACTTTTTATATAAAATACTCTTTGTATTAATAATCACCAACAGGCCAGGTAAAGTGTTTAAAACCTTTTTTTGTTATAGAGGAATATCTCCTACATGTGCATATGTGAGTTTAGATTACTAATTTGGAATATTTATTAAATTCTCCAGTTTGGACAACATTGCAGTAACCCCTTAGCACCATAACAGCTTGTCATTTTGTGCTGGTTTAGATGGGGTACCACAAGGACATTTTAAGGGGGAGGCATTGTGTACATTTTGTAAAACTCCTACTAGTAAAGGCCCTTTCCATATTCTTTTGTTGTGTACTTATATAAGAATCAACTGGAAAAGTTTCTTTTTTAACATTTTATTTTTTCTAACATAGAGATACTGTTGATTATAAATAATAAGAAATAATTGCCATCGGAATTGAAACCTGTATTTCTATTTCATGATAAATTTTATTCCATGAATACATGACAGAACATGAAATTGTGTAATCTTTTTATCAAATCTTTACTTATTTCACTTAAGTTTCTGCTATAATGATGCAAAGTGTTTAAAAAGGTATGTTTCTAATATAGACAACTAAGTGAATGACCTCTTCCTCCTCCTCTTCCTCCTCGTCCTCCTCCTCCTCTTCCTCCTTCTTCTTTTAGTTTTTTGAGGTAGGGTCTCGCTCTAGTCCAGGCTGACCTGGAATTCACTATGCAGTCTCAGGGTGGCCTCAAACTCAAGGCAATCCTCCAACCTCTGCCTCCTGAGTGCAGGGATTAAAGGCATGTGCCACCAAGGCTGGGCATTCTTTTTAAAATTGTTTTTAATCCATTTATTTGAGACAGAGAGAAAGATGCAGACTGAGGGAACAAGGAAAGAGAGTGGGCATATCAGGGATTCTAGCCACAAAGTGGCCCGGGCACTCCAGATGCCCGGGCCACTTTGTGAATCTGGCTTTATTTGGGTACTAGGGAATTGAACCCAGACATCAGGCTTTGGAAGCAAGAGTCTTTAACCATTAACCCATCTCTCCAGCCCAATAACACATTTTTAAAAATTAATTTCCTTTTAGATTTTTTTTTACAGATTTGAGTTGTCATTTTACTTTGTATAATTGACATTAAGAATAATATGAGTGATCACTATAGATATATAAAATTTAAAATTAATATTTTGAATATTTAATATCAAAAACAAAAAACAGAAGCTTTGACTTAAGTATCCAGAGGGCTTGGGAGCTGGTTTAGGGGACAGCTACTTTGCCATGCAAGCATGAATAGCTAAGGTTGGACCTCCAGAACCAACCTAAAGCCTGAAGCTGCAGCATAAACCTCTGTAATCCTAGTGCACCCACAGTGAGAAGCGAGGTGCAGACAGGAGAATGTCCCAGCAGCTCATGGACCCACTAGCCTGGCAAACAAAGTTGTGAACAGGGACCCTACTATATCCCAGGTGGGAGGTGAGGACCGAGAGCCAAAGTGTCCTGACTTCCAATGTGCCCTGTAGTAGGTGTGAACACAACACAACACATACATACACACACACACACACACACACACACACACACACACACACCACAGTAAAGAAGACCCACGAAAACAAAAACAAAAAGGCTTTTTCTTTCTAAGCTTCTGTCTAAGCTTCCTCTCTTTTAGTGATTTTTCAATTTCTTTTCTCTTTCTCTTCATATTGGAGTAGGTCTATAAATAACAGCTAACAGTTTGGATAGTCTCATATACTTTGATATGTATTCATAGAGCTTTTTCCCAAATGAGAAAAGCAAAGAAGAAAGGGAAAATGCAGACATCAGTGTCATGTATTTGTGTGAAATTATCTTTTTTCCAATGAAACAGATAACATGATCTATGTCCTCATGTACCACAGTGATCTATAGGTGAACTCAGACCTCCAGTGTGAGCACAGACAGTGAGATGGGAAGGGGAAGCAGATTCCATTCAGTGTAACTTCTTGTACTGTTTGAGCTTTATCTTGTACACATATCACTTCTGAGTAAACAGTGTCATGTGAAGGAGAATAACTGCACACCAGGTATGGCTCAGTGAGTTTTTTCGGCTCAGAGTGCCAAAAAAAATGATCAAATAATCAGAAATTTATTTTCATTCTTTATTTTCCCCCCAGGGATCCAACATTACTGATACCTGCACTGAAATGCTGATGTGTGGCGTCTTACTGAAAATTTCTTCAGGAAATATTCAAGAACGGGTGTTTTTTCTTTTTGATAATCTTTTGGTATACTGCAAAAGAAAACACAGGTAAGGTCATAAACAGATCACTCTTCAGAAGTGGGTCTTTCTTTGGGCATCCTAGAGATGGTCTTTCTCTGGGCATCTTCTCACTTCATAGCCTCAGCCTGCTGTCTTCACCTGATGGTGATCCTTGAGTGTGATGTCACCCTCCCCTGTGACACTACCCTCCCAAATCTTCTGGAGGCACTCACTTGTTCCTAGCCAGCATACCCAGTGGCAGAGGCTGATGCGTCTCCCCATTTCCCAGTTTGGCTCCTGATTCATTTCCCCCTCTACCACCAGGAATCCCCGAAGTGTGAAGTTTGGCTCATTGCTCTTGTCTGTTCACTGACTGTCCCCTCTCACTCCCTTCCCAGATTACAGTGCCTGCCTGCTGTGCCCAGACTTGGCTCTTGCTTTTGCCTCTGGACCGCTTTCTGTTTTACTCCTGTCACTGTTTGGGGAGGGGGATATTTCAAATTTACATGGTTGGTAGACCTAGAATTTTGATCTCACAATCTTTACCCCTTCAATGATCTTTCCTTCTTTTACATCTGAACCAGCGGTCCTATGGTCAGATCTGCAGCCTGTTAACACCAGCAGTTGTGAAATTAAAAGCTACATTTTAAGCATTCTAACCTAACTGCCATCCCCATCCCCTAGTTTTCCTCCTCTGGTATTCTCATGTATGCTGTCCTTTACTTATTGACCCTGTCACTGTGGCCAGTGACAAGTAAATCTTGTCTACTCTATGCTGTCACAAGAAAGAAACTGCCCTTGCCTCAGGTCACTTCCACCTCTACTCTCCTCAGTAGCAGACTTTCTTGGAGAGACTTCTGTTGTTGATTTTTCTGTCTCCTCACTCCTTAGTCTCCAGACTCCATTCAGCTTTAGGTTTTCGTCTACTCCATGAAGCCGCTGATGTCCTTCCTAACCCAGTGGCCGTGTGTTTCTGTCCTTAAGGCTTTAATTGCCTTCTTAGCAGTATTTGACTTGAATGAGTCCTTTCAGGATATTGGCTGTGTCTGTAATACACTTGTTTGAATGAGATGTGACTTATCCATGGGCTTCATTCTTTTGAAGTATAACTCCGTTGGAAGCAGATAGCTGAAAATGAAGGATTTTAAAAAACCCTGTGCTAAGTTCAGAAGTTGGGAATCTATAGCCAAGCATTTATTTTCGGGGCGAGGGAGAGTGGGAGGCATGTTGATAAGCATGGTTAGGGAGTTTCATACTTTGTCTCTTAACATGGGGTTTCCTAAATTACTGAAAGTTTGGCAGCTTGGTTGATGATACATTGGTAATTCTGCCATGTGGATATTAGGGTTAATTTATCTAGTAAGTGATGTTATGTGCTATAGTATTGATCAGACACTGAGATTTTTTTATAATTGAATATCAATATTTGCAGGTCAAGATACATATATGAAGCCTGTTGAAAGGTTAATGCAGGATCACAAAGAAAACTAGTATTTTGAAATGTAGGCTCCAAGTGATGTATTCTTTGTGTGTGTGTGTGTGTGTGTGTGTGTGTGTGTGTGTGTGTGTGTGTGTACCTATGATTATTTTGCCCATGAACAAACCTGTTACCAAGGATATTTAGTCTGGGGTAGTAGCTTAGTTTGTGGAGTGATTGCTTGGCATATGTGAGGTACTGGGTTCAATACTCAGTACTACCAATCACCAAAACACACACACACACACACACACACACACACACAGATATTGAGCCTTTTACATATGATTGCTTTTGAGAACAATGTACCAACTTCTAAGAATCTCAGTCAAGATCTTATGATACTGTTCTCTACCTTGTAGAACATATAATTACCTGAATATTAATCTACTTAACATGAGTACAAATGATGATATGGCTTCAGGATGCAATTATTAAGTAAAATAGGGAAAATTTTTATAGTTATTTCCTGCAACTATTAGAAAATATCTATAATAAATGTACAATGTGAACCAAATATGTACATAGATGTCTGATCTTCTATGATTTAAATCTTCATGGCTTGAATTCCTGAGTTATAGCATTTATTTAGGAATTTAAACAAAGTACATTTGGATATTGTTTTCAAAGTAAACATGGGGAGTACAGGATGGTGAGTGTGCAGGGCTGCAGGGTTTCCAGTCAGATGAACTAATCAGTTAGTTGCTTTCTTTAACTGATAAAGAATGATAAATTTAGACTAGGGGTTAGAACAGATTAGCAGATCTGCAGTATTTCTTAAGTGTTGCCATAGAGGATCCCTGGGAGGGTGACAGGATCTGGAGAAACCCCTGATGCCACCCTTCCCTTCAGGCAGATAGATACTGCAAATGAGAGGAGAGGGACCATTGCAGGTAGCAGACATGCACAGCTAAACTTGATCTGGATGTGACTGTATAAGGTGCTAAGTTTATTGTTATTTCCATGGATTAAATTGTGAGCCAGACCTATTGGTGAGTCAAATTGAAGAATATTTTAATTGAAGTCTCTTGAGTGACTAGGTGTTTCTAATTTTGGATAATTTCTGAGAACCTTGACTTTTAATTAAAAGAAGACACTTTCCCCTCTTTGGTGTCTCTGACACATAACTGTGGAATTCATTGTCACAGATGTTCATCTGTAGACCTGGATGGAGTTTTACTTCCTTACATACTTCTACGATTCACAGCTGGCATTAGGCATACCATTCACAGTTTAAAAATAGTTTAGATTATTTTCAAAATAAGTAAGATATTTAGGAATGGCCATAAGTGAACTGAGACTTGTTTAACAACTCTATTTATAGAGAACATATTATAAAATCAATGCAAGATAAAAATTTTTATGATTGACCATCCCTCTATCTATGAGCCTCCTACCCAATGGTTTCTTTGGAGAGGGATCAGAAGAAGAAATCAGTGGTTTACCAAGACTTAAACAAATGAGAATTGAAAACTCCTAAAATATGAGATGTGACGGTGAAAGAAACTCAATTACAACATCAAATAACCAACCTCTTAGTTTGAGGAGCCGTGTGTACCTACACTGTTAGCTATGTTTAGTCCAAGGCTTCAGTTTATTTGAAAAACAAAACTCAAATATTGGGGGCTAGAGATGTAGCTTAGTTGATATAGAGTGCTTGCCTAGCATGCAGGAGGCCCACACATGAAAGTGGTTCTAGTGACTAACTCTTCCAATCAGGAGGTAGAGGCAAGCAGGATGTTCAAAGTTGTCTTTGCTTACGGTGTGAATTTGAGGCCAGCTTGAGATACATCAGATCCTCTCTATCTCTTTATTTCTTTCTCTCTCTCTCTCACACACACACACACGCACACACACAAACACACATGCACATACACATTTATATTATAACAGCACTTGTAATCAGTGCTGTTATAGATGCGAAAACTCAAATGAAATCACCAAGCCACAAAAGTCTCAAACTGCTGATTGAATTGGTCATGTCTTTTTTCAAAGAATTTCTTAAAGTTAATTGTTTTACATCATTTTGCATTAAGCTAGTAACACAATCTCTGTGGTTTTCTTCATTTTGAAGACGGTTGAAGAATAGCAAGGCATCCACAGATGGGCATCGGTACCTTTTTCGAGGCCGGATCAATACCGAGGTGATGGAAGTAGAGAATGTGGATGATGGCACAGGTGAGTGGTCACCAAGCTTCAAGGAGAATGTCCACAGTCACTCCTCAGAAGTCACAGGTCTAAGTTGAATCACTTGCCTGCAATTCATTAGAGTTTAGGAGTATTTCTTTAGGTAGTGCAATTTGGTAATAGAGAAGAGAAAAGTGAAATAGCAAATTTGTGTTTGGCTAAACACAGTAATATTAAAGGAACAATACAGGAAATGAGATCTGTGGTGTTCTCTCCTAGAATATCTGTTTTAATATCACAGGACATTCACAATTCCCAATGTGTATGTGTGCAGAAAATATTTAATGGATGGATTCTCTTTATGTTTTGCATGTATTATATTTAATGTTATAACATTTCACCATAGAATATTAAAGTCAGCAAATTTGATGCATAGGGATAGGTAATAATTGGCTAGTAGAGGGAAATTTCAGGTGGAAGTTATCTGTGTAATTTTAGGTACTCATTTTAAAATGTGATTACTAAAGGTTAGTAAATTGTTGCTTTGGAGATTGGACGTTTTACAAGCAAGCTTATGAAGCGATGATTTGTCATAGCACAAAGTAAAATGAAGCTAAAATAAATTTTATTTTTTCCTTTATTATCCATAATTACATATATTGTATGAGAAAATCTTGTGATGGTATTTTTTTCCATTTGCAAAGAATTGTCTATAAGCTAAAGGTTTGTAAAATGAATCTCACTTTCCTCAACGATTTTTAATTATAGTTCCAAAGGTTTACTAGGAAAATGGTGACATGACATAAAATCTATTAGTGCTTGTCTACTACTTTTGTTCCAAGGACATTTAGAGAAATGTGTTTGTAGTATTAGGGTGACCTTGGGGTTGAGTCACACTCCGTTCAGCAGAGCCTGCGCAATTGCATTGTGATTCTGGGGTCCTAACATTTGTCACGAACATGGAGTTTCAGTGCCCCTTCTAGGCCTAACCCTATTTGCTATGCATATCTTTCACTTTTTTATTTACTATAATTGCTAAAGCACATTGTTCTGAGGTAACAAGGAGACATTGCCACCTCCACATGGATTATTTGTTCTTTTGTTTTTTTTTTTTTATTCTTTTAAAAATATCTTTATTGTCAATAATTAGATACATTGTAAGAGCAAATCTTGTGGTGGTACCTCCATTTTCTAACCAGTCCCCACCCACTGGGGGCCCTCCTTGGTGGGCATACATATCTGTCCATGGGGTAGAGGGCTATGAATTGCACAAGAGATAGCAAGGTTTTTTTTTTTTTTTTTTTTTTTTTCTGTTGTGTGTTGTTGCTGAGGGAGGCGATGTTTCTGGATATTATCCCCCACCATGACTCTTACATTCTTTCCACCCCCTCTTCCGCTCAGTTCCCTGCATGGTGGGTGAGTTTTAAGTCTGCTTGCTGAGATCTTAAGTATCTCTGGACTTCTGATTTGTGTATCATTGGTGTCTGTCTCCATTGACCTTTCATGAATTATCTGACTTGCTGTGGTGATAAGTCTCTTGTTTATCACACCACTTTCTCATAGGTTTCATTTGGGCCCTGTGTGATAGGCCAGGGGTGGTTCATCTCCTGCCAGGAAGTCAGCCATCATCCCATGTCTTCTTGATGGAACTGGGTTGTCCATGGTTCTTGCTGTCTTCTGAAAAATACAAATAGAATCTCCATCAGAGAGTGAAATCAGTATAGGTTAAATAAGGCAAACACTGTTAACTTGGCAAGATTATAATGGGTATAAGCCTCTCTGTAGTTCTCTGCTAGTGGGAATTTCCCCTTGGTGATCAGGTTCTGGATCCCCATAAGATTTTGCCATGGATCCCAGTTCTAATTAAGGTTTCCTTGCCACTGAGTGGATCTCTTAGCCAATCAGTAAACCATTGATTACCCACCTTGGTTTAGTGCCACCATTGCACAGATAAGCACTTCTTGACTTGCTGGTCTCTTCCTTATAGCAGTGTGTTCAGTATTCTCGTGTCATCAGTCTTTAATGTTTATCAGTGGCCTCTGATTTCTCCAAATATCATTGACCAGTTTCCCCTGGCAGCTCATGTAGTGCCTTTCACCACTACACATGCTACCATCTGGGCGCTGGTTACCATTCTGGGTCCAGCAGGGTCTCTTGGTGTAGTGACACTTTGTGGTATCTTCAGCAATGGGGTCTTACCTTTGGCCTGGGATGGATATTCAAGAGCTTTGACCAAAACCTCTCTAGTTTTGGGGACCTCATGGGTCTCTTTGATCATTAGCTCATTGTGGGAAGTAACCAATGACTGGGATAGGCCTGAGTAGTTTTCTTTGGGTTTAGGCTTCCTCTCATTCTATTCATGGCCCCTCTTACCAGACAATGCCTACAACTTCCTCAAGAGCTTACTGTATGAAAGTAAAGATTTTATGGTATCAATTCGTTATTGGTTTAGCTTACTGTATAAGTCCCCCCTCTCATTCCTCTCTCCCTTTGTGTTCATTATGTATGATTTCATGATGGGTTTTGCTGTGCCATTGCCATACATATATGTATGTTATTCTTTGTTCATATCCACCGTCCCAGCATCCTGGCCTGCTCTCTGTGGTCCCCTTGCCCTCTCCTCACAGCTAGACCTTCTGCCATGCCAGGTCTTCCTTTTCTGCCTCTTCTGTTCTTCATTCTGTTCCCTCCCTTTCTTCCCTCTTCCTTCTTCCCTTCCTTAGTCTTCTCTCCCTCCTTCATTTTAACTTCTACATATATAAGAAAACATTTGACAGTAGTTTTTCTGTCTAGTTTATTTTCTGTATCTTTTTAATGCAATAAACTCTAGTTCCATATGATTTTCTGCAAATGACAAGATTTCCTTCTTTATGTCTGAATAATACCACATTGTATGTATGTGTGTATTTATTTACTTTATTCAGACATTTCTTGATTGGCACCTAGACAGCGTAGTATATTGACCCTATTTTTTTATTTTTGAAAATAGCCTTTTTGGTTTGGGTGAATTATAATCTCATTGAAGTCTTGATTTGCATTTCCCTGATGGATAAACATGTGAACATTTCTTCATATGTTTATTGGCCTTTTGTTACTTATCCTCCTTCTTTCGAGGATTATCTGTTCATATCTTTTCCCTTTTATTGATTTATTTAAATTTTATTTTATTGTTTTAAATTATTTTTAATATTTGAGACATGGTATCACTTTATAGCACAGGCTGTCAGTGGTCAAACTCCAGTAATCCAGAAAGGGAAGCAGGGAAGTCCTGAGTTCCATGATGGTTGTCCCAGGGCACACATGGGGACACTGCTTTCATCATCTTGGCACACACAAGAAGGGCATCTTATTCCTCTGTACACTGTAGGCAGAACATTACAGTACATCCACCATCTAGTATGTAGGCTGTATGTGATGATTGTGGTTTTCTTAAGAGTCTGGTTAAAAACATAATGATACTGGTGGAAATGTGGGTTTTTAAAATAGCACTTTAAGGTTCACTTAGCTAATTGTGAATAATGGTCCTTTCTGGTGACAGATTTGAAGGAGGAGTTGTAAACATTCACAATTTGAAATAAACTTTTTACTAGTTAATCAAAATTTCTTAGTTATTTTTTGTAGCTCTTTGGGTGTATAGAGTACATATGACATAATTTCTATATTCTCCCTAATGCCATCTGATTCTTAATCTTGTGTGAATCATGAAGTCCTGCTGCTTACATTGAATCTGAACATAAATTAGATACATAAAATATAAAAAGCACAAAGCTCCATGTAAATGTTTGAATCTTTGTATGACCAAATATTATTTATTATTTGTGGGCTCATGGCACATATCTAGAATACAGTCTAACAGCTAATGCAATTCAATTCTGATTTGAATGAGAATAAGAAGTTTTAAAGAACCCACAGCTATACGTGCCATTTGATAATGCATTGTAGAGAATAATAGTGTAATGGCAGATAATATGTGATGGTTAGGGCTTTAATGAAATAGACTTCAGGAACCAAATCATAGGAAGATGAGTTCCAAGGGCATCTGCCTCCCTGCCACTCAGAACTTGATCTTTGGTGAAAAAAAGCACCAAACCATATAAAATGCAACTCAGGTCATCTTATCAACAACATTCAACATTTGTGTGGTTTGCTTCCTGTGGATTGACCACTGCTGCTTAGTGATATGTAGGGAGACAAGTGACAAGTGTCACTTTAGTTGATGCTCATACTGTCTGAAGCCTGACATCCATTTTTATCTTGGGGTCTTTGCTAGGAAGATACTGTTCTGCCTGTGGAGATTCCTTCCAAGTCGTGTCACTATTCTCCACCTGCTTTTACTGCATCAAGTGACATGCCTTTGAGAGAGAGAGAGAGAGAGAGAGAGAGAGAGTACATTTCAGGCAGGTGGAGCAGTGATAGTTTGGTGTTTATACATTTCTGTTCATTGTGGCTTATGCGTACTCACTCATATGTTTCATTGACTGGTTTTCATTGTGCCATAAATAAGAGAAAGTGATTCCTTATGGCACACACTGTTTTTGAAACCTACATTATTTTAAGGGAGTATTAGAAAGACCAAAACTCTAAAACATTATTTTATTTTACAATAGTAACTTGACCAGTACTTTTGTATATAGTTCAAATGAATGTTAGTTTGCAGGGTTTAATTGCACAAATATATTACTGCACTAATATATTACTGAGTTAGAAATGTTTCAGTATTATTACTGAGCACTGAATGTATCCAGCACATAACCTTTCTGTAATTTTCTAATTATGTTTCTAATGCATGTTAGAGCATTTTTTAAATTCATTGGCTTCAGAACATTTGTGAATTAGATGAATGGGACAATCTTGTTGGTATCACATTTTGTTCATTGGCCTTTAACCTCTTAATTTCAGCTGATTTTCATAGCAGTGGTCACATTGTTGTGAATGGTTGGAAGATACACAACACAGCCAAAAATAAGTGGTTTGTATGCATGGCCAAAACACCAGAAGAAAAGCATGAATGGTTTGAAGCTATTTTGAAAGAAAGAGAACGACGGAAAGGTGAGTGTTTGAATTGGGAGCCATACTTGTGAAATTTGAGCAATAGGAGAGAGAGAGAGAGAGAGAGAGAGAGAGAGAGAGAGAGAGAGAGAGAGAGAGAGAGAGAGAGAGAGAGAAGATACTAGGAAAGTTTTGAGCAGGTGTATGGTAGGTTTATCATTTTCCCTTTGATGTACTGTGTGGTGGAGCTGGAGAGATTGCTCAGTGGTCTAGTCACTTGCTTGATTTAGTATGTGGTAAGCTCCATACTAAAATATGTTTGACTACTTACACATTAAAACAAAAGACAATCATTATCAAGTTCACAATATAGAATATGGCCAGTGGTGTCTTTTCTTTGCACCTCTTATGCCTCTAAAGCAGTTACCATAGTTGTCTTTAAAAGACAAGGTTCAATAATACATCTGTGTCCTTGGACTTCCACCACTTTCTCTGCATACTTCTGTAGCACACTGAAAATTCCTGGACCAAATATGTTAGCTTCCTAATTACAGTCAATTACTTTGTATATCTCTCCACATTAAATTTAATATTGTTTGAATATCACTGATGCTTATATAATGTAGCCAATAAGTTGTCCATGAGGAGTCCTAGTCAAAATTTGCTTCATGACTTCAGAAAGATTTTCAAAAAGCTATTTGGCCTGGCAACAGTCAGTGGTGCAGTTTATCTGCAGAAAGACACATTTCCATATTTCAGCTCAGAAATATAACTGCTCATATTTCTTTTCCAATTGATTTTTAATCAGCAGGAAGCACGCCACTGTTGATTACTGTTCCTGAGATTTAGAAAGGAAACTTCACATTGGCCCTGGCATTTCAGAACACTGAGTGCCCTTTCTTCTAACTTTGCATGCATTCCCTTGAAGAACATGCAGGGTGTCTGCTTCCATGGAACTGTTCACAGCACCATTTGTATACGAATTTCTAAAGCATTTCCAAATATTCCTTTGATTCTATCTGAGGTGAAGAATAGATTGAAAATTTGAAACAGAGGCTATAAATAAATGCACAAGCGATGTAGATTTGGTCCATCTACTCATTAATTTTAGTAGTCAAGCAAATCAAAGGCAAATTGGATATTCCTAACCCAGAATGACTATAGTCTACCTAAGAAAAAATGTGAAAGTGTACAGAAAATCAGTTCTATAAAATATTTAATATTTATCTTTATTAGGCTCTGACTATGCTACTTTAATTACTCATTATTTCTGATAAGTGTGAATGGCTCTTGCATTGTAAAAACATTATTATATTTTAGTAAGGAAATCTGTGACTTCAAACATAATTTAAATATTTCTTCTTTTGCAACACTTTTCCCTGAGTTCCATCCACAGACTGTGGTCACAGGATTTCTGCTTTGACACTGGCTTCCTTCCACTAACTAGGTTTCTTGCTTGGCTTATCTGTTCTTATCAGCTTGACATCTCCTTCTGCACTGTGCTATCTCAGCCGTGTCCTACTTTGTCTCCTCTCTTGGCTTCATCCTCTCCTATTGGACTGACCTGCTAGCTTCCCCTTAATACTGCCAGACCTCACAGACTGCTTGCCCCTTGGATGCCTTAGCCCTATTAAGTGTTAACACCTCTGCTCAGTTTGTCTCATGACATCTCTGGCAGCAATCCTGATCTCCTGTCTCCCTCACACCTACATTTAGATCTTTGCTGAATCCTATCCCAACTTCATGTCTATTTCTTAGCATTGTTCTCCTCACCCTGAACCCCTTCTCCTTTGCAGGGACTTGGACATGCTTGAATTTTCCCAGTTTCTTCCTCCTTTGAAGCTTCTCTCTCTTCAGTTTGCTCCCCACACTGTCCTCTGAGCTTTGTTTCCAAAGGAACAATACTTTCTATCATGCAGTATCCTGTGTTCCCCACTTAGACGTGTCTCCAGAACCTCAAGAATGAAGTGAGTAAACACTGGAAGGACCTCGCCAAACCCAGCAGAACATCTGTGTTCTCACCCAAGACCCAGAGCATTGCCTTGGCTGGCTTGACATTATTAGTACCCCTTCTGAATACTTCTTTCTCTAGAAATCCATAATTATATATTTAAACATGGGTTTTCTGTGAAATGCTTGCAGAGGTGAGACAGGCTAAATGTGTCACCACTGTATCACAGTTCCCCACCCCAACCTAAGTGCAGATCACAGGCACAATTATACTGGTCACATCTGCTGCTTTGCACTTCCTCCACTGGCTAACTTGTGTCCTGGGTTATACAAAGGCCTTCTGCCCTAGGGAGCTTGCCTTGACAGCTCTCAAGAATCCTATGAACCTCGCGGAAACTGGTCGCGGTCTTAAAGAGCTTTGACCACAACCTCTACTTCATGTATTAGGTCCTGGGGACACATCTAAATGTTTCAACCAGAAAGTGAGGAAGGCAGGGTACTGTGGGGAAAAAAAAAGTTTTGTTATGTTATAGACATAGCAATGCCTGCTTGTTTAATTAGGACACAAGCAAATGAAGTCAGACAGTTTTTCTGGCAGATGATGCCTTTTCTCTCGTTTTTGGGTAGGCTTGAAATTGGGCATGGAACAGGACACCTGGGTCATGATCTCGGAGCAGGGCGAGAAGCTGTACAAAATGATGTGTCACCAAGGCAATCTGATCAAAGACAGAAAAAGAAAACTGACGACGTTCCCTAAGTGCTTTCTTGGAAGGTAGGCATGTGTTCATTCGTACGCTAGCTTTTCTTTCCTGAGTTCTTTCTGCATAAAATGTGTTCTCCTAACCACTTCTGAATATGTCTCCGTGGTTTGTCTTTCCTGAGTCACAGTGAGATGAGGTAATGGGCAGAGAGCCAGGGTCATTTAAGACACCCATCACCCATCCTTGACCTCCAAAGTAGCTGATATGATGTCATGTTCTCAGGCCAGTACAGAGGCCAGGGCCAGGCGAGGAGTGGCAGGCAGGCCAGTGTGGCCGTTCAAGACTTGATGATGAATGTGTGTGGTAATGCCTATGGCATCTGAGAGTCAGAATTGACTATGGAGCCAGAAAATTAGGGAATACTGGGTAGCTGAAAGCAGACAGTCTAAACTACCGGTAAGGTCAGAATGCTGACAGATGGGCTCAGGGTGAACGGATATAGATGAAGATTCTGAAAGATTGTGTCACATGAGAGACCAGGCTCCAGTGACTATGTATCATTGGTGTCTGCAGACAGTTACAAAGGATTCACTGAAGAAGAAGGGGGGTGGCTTCTGGAAGCACATCTTAGACTAGGCTCTGGCCTTGCATTTAAAAATAATTGTACCTTTTTTAAAAGATGCAGAACCTATGGATCAGGGAGCTTAACAAGTTCCTACACTTGGGAATGTGGCATCAGTACCCCAAAGTAGACAGGCGCTTTAGTTGAAAACACAACCTGTAATGAAGCCATCTCTCTTCAAATCCTGGTAGCACTGGCTAGAATTATGATTTTGGAAAGTTAAGTTTCTGTCTGCTCTTGAAATAAGCAAATGGCTATAATGCTTACCACCCAGGCTTGTCAGGATACCTTTTAGCTACAGGGGCATACTGTGTAAGCAAGCACAGGCTGCATCAGCCTCTATCCCTGACTCAGAAATTGGTGAATGGCTGCCATTGACTTTTTCTTCAGAGGGAATGGTCCACATAGTGTGCCACAGAGCTGCAACTTACAGTGAGCCAGTTCTTGCCCTCCCCACCCCCGCTACCCCTCCACCCCCAGATGAAAGTTCTTGGCAAAGAATAGCAGATATGTGTTCATCTTGGCATAGAAGTCCCATGCATCATACAGACAGTTCATTTTGTAAGAGTTCATGGGTAAAATTCCTAGGGTCCCCATTTGAAAGAGAGTTGCTTTAAATTGTGGCTTATCTATAGGATTTTAAAGGCATGTGATGAAGCCATAAGCAATCCTTTTCTCCTCCCTCCAACTCTCTCATTTTTCTTTATCTCATATAAGGTTTCATGTATCCTAGGCTAGTCTCAAGGGGAGTATATAGCTAAGGATGATCTTGAACTTCTGTTCTTGCCTCCCATATGCCTTTCTATGATTACAGTCACACAGCACCATTCCTAGTTTATACAGTGCTGAGGATTGAACCAAAGTTTCATGACTACTAGGCAAGCACTATACCAACTGAGCTACAACCCAGCCCTTGAGGATTATTCTACCCACAGTCCGACTGGCATGTTTTCATGAGATTGGGGATTTAAAGAACAAAGCTGTGAAATTAGCACAGATCGGAATTGTCCTTATTACACATGGCAGGCTGTTTTATCTCATTTCCATGCTGTCTATATGATTATAGTGCCTGTTAGCACTCGAAATAATGAGCAAAGCATCTTTCTGCACACCAGAGGCATACGATAGACAGCAGGTGCCTGCGCTCCTTCTATAATGGCCTGCAGTGCATCACAGTCCAGGTGACAATCATGTCCAAGTACTGCTGGAACCTTCTGTTCTTGTATAGGTCCCTTGATAAAACCACTCTTAAGCTTCCTTCCCTGTTTCCTCTTCCACTTTAAAGCATACTATTATTTTTATGGTAAAACTTAAATTGGCTCTTTAGAATTTGACATTTTTAGAAACGTGGTGAATTCAGAATGTAGACTTATGCTTTAATACTTGTTGGCATACTCAATTTATTTGTCAGTCACTTGCTTTTAATACAAGCTCATTGAGTGTCAGGCTCTGTTCTGAGTTCCTGACGCACCTCATCCCACTTACGCCTGTGGAAGCTCTGTGACATCAATAATCCTGTTATTATGCACGTGCTATTGATGAAAATGATCAGCTTGACAGACAGGTCACACACCCAGGGGAGGACACAATCTCGGCTAGCTTATTGCAAAGCATGTGATGCCAACTATTGCACCTTACTGAGCCTTCTTAACCTCCCCCTTTTATCTTTTTTATTCTGTTTCATTTATTCTTTCTCTTATTCTTAGTTTTCTTTTGAATAAAAGTATAAAAGGTCTTTCACCTTCAGTTTTCTGCCCTGAAGTGTGTTTCTTAGACTAGATAATCCATTTTTACAATGTCACATTCCTTGATTATTTGTCATTAGGCATTGGTGGTTCCCGTGGAATCAGAGGAAAGGCTCTTTTATGATGGCTGCTCTAGCTATGATTCTCTGGCCTGAAAAAAGTCATCAGTTATGTAAAATTTCAAGGATTAGAATTTTTAAACCAGACCACTAGAACATTTTTATTTATAAAATACCTGAATTTAGTGTTATCTTGGTGACACTATATGACTTTTGAATTTATACAGAGCCTTGTCTTTTCATTAAAGTTACTCTAGAGCCTGGGGAGATGGTTCAGCATTTAAGACACTTGTCTGCAAAGCCCAGGATCATGATTTGATTCACCAGTACCCACATAAAGCCAAATGCACAGAGGCACATGCACCTGGAGTTCGTTTGCAGCAGCTTGGAGGCCCTAGCGTCCTCATATTCTCTCTCTCTTTCTCTCTCTCTCTCTCTCTCTCTCTCATCTCTGCTTACAAATAAATAATAAATGAAAATTTAAAAAGCTACTCTAAAATTTTCATTTCTGATTAGAGGAGGGCTTTAGAAGTTAGTAGGTGTACTTTAGGAGCATCTCAGTGTACAGAGATGGGATTCCTTGCCCCTTCTATGAGTGTAAGCCTTTGTATAGAAGGAAAAAAACCTGCTGAAATGAGTTGAACATGTTTCTTTATAGTTATTAATTCTTTCTATAGTCGCTTCATGACTACATGGTCTACACTGATGTCTTGGTGAAAAAAATTAAGTTTATCTTGTATTTGCAGTGAATTTGTGTCATGGCTCTTGGAAATTGGAGAGATTCATAAGCCTGAAGAAGGTGTTAATTTGGGACAAGCATTATTAGAAAATGGGATTATCCACCATGGTAATTATTTTATTAATTTACTTACATGTTGGCAAGTGGCCTGGAGCTGAGTGCTACCAATTGTTTTGTTTATAATTCTTCACTTTATAGGATGGTTATGCATTTTCAGCACTCAGTGTGTATAGAATCACATATGAGGGAACATGGATTTATGGTGACACAGTTGTCATTCTTAAAATGAACAGTCACAGCCCAGGAGAAAGTTAGAATCCAGAAAAGTGTTGTGGAGTCATAGAGGGAGAGACGAGAGGATGTGGAAGCGTCTCTTGAGGCAGTAGCATTTGTGCTGGGCATTGTAGGATGAGCAGAGTTTAGATGGAGATGAGAAGACTCTTGAATAAAAGTAAAAACCGCCCTTTATCCTTAGTTTTCTGCACTAAATGTGTTTCTTAGACTAGACAATATACTTTCAGAATGTCAAGTCCCCTGATTATTTGTCATTAGGCATTTCTTCTCTAGGAAATGGTAGCATTTAGGCACAGTGAGTGAAAGGTTTGTGGTGACCTGTTCAGGAACTGGCCTGCTCTGTCATACCTGGATCAGTGCTCTTGGTGGAGCACATGGTGGGAAAGATGGGCCGATGCCTGATCCCTGCAGATCTGACCTGCTGGCTGCATTCGTAAGATGAGGGGCTGGTGCACACCTTTACACAAAAGTGTGATGAGAACTTTATTCCAGAGGTGTCGTGCAGCACAACTCTGGAGAGCCTGCAGTGGACAGGTTAAAGCCTCTCCGGTCTATCTGATGGCCCTGCCTGATCTAGCCATGATGGGGCAAGTGCCCAAATGCCAGTGTGGTCCTGGGCCCATAGACATGAGTATCCAGAGAGACTAAAGCAATGTATCTGATAAGTGTTTGGATGTGGTGGATGCAGAGTTGAGAGGGAGACTGGACTGTGCCACACTTTCTTTTCTCCATGGCTGACATGGAGAAGAGGCTTGGGAGATGCAGCATTTACAGTGGAGAGATTGTGAGACCCCAGCAGGGGAAGTACTTAGCAAGAGGCTCACAACTCAGGGAAGAAAGAAAACGACAGACTTATTTGGGAAGAGTACCAAATCACTGGGAACACTGACAGCAAACAAACAAACAAACAAATAAATAAAAATCCTCAAAGGACAGTGATCCTGGGACTAAAAATAAATGCTGGAAGATGTGAACTATGGAGAAGCATAAAAAACACGTTTTAAAATTGGGATATTTGACAATGAAATTTGTTTCCTATGCCCTTTTTAAAATACAGCGGTATAAAAACAAAGAAAATCCATCTGATTTTTCTCTATCACTCAATTAGGAATCACCACCCTATGCCATTGTCTCTCCCTAGATGCCCACTTTCTTCTTGGTCGCCATCATTTCTTTCCTATTTTTTTCTATTTTTTGCTCCCCCCACTCCAGGTTACAGTTGTAAATTTCTTTAAAACATGTACAAGATGAAAATATTTTTCTTTTACCATTTCCCCCTGGCTCCTTTTCACACTTATAGCTTGACCTCGTTCCATGGTCTTCCAAGCCTTCACCATTGCCTGTAAAGCTCTACATGATAGTACATGATTTCAGCTATAAGGTTGGCAACGCTAGTTTGCCCAACTTGATACATGGTGAACACTCTGGCCTTCCTTATCTATATTTTTGGTTAATACTCCAAGATGGTATTCTTATGAAGATTTTACTCTGGTGTACTCATTCAACAGCTATTTATCAGTTCCTCATAGAAGGAAGCAATCTTTCTAAATGCTGGAGATAAACTACTCTAATAAATGAAAAAAATCCCTGTGTTCCTGATTTATACTTTTGATGACCCTCTGACTTAGTAACCCATTCAGTTTCATCATTCTAATATGTTAATTTTTGAACTGTAAAATATTTCTTTATGTACTTCCTACCCTCTGATCCTATTAGCAGTGGGTATGATAGAAAGCATTAACTAACAATTGTATGAGTTAGCTTTCCATCAATAAGACTAAAATAAATACCTGACATAAACAGCTAAGTAAACATAAACAACTAAATAAAGACAACATAAACAACTAAAGATGTGTTTTGGCCCTCAGTTTTAAAGGGTCACATCATAAGGTGGCCCTTGTATTTGGTAAGAACATCATGATGGAAGAAGCCTGTGGTAAAGGAGAGCTGCCAACCAGAAAACAAAGAAAGCCACAGAGGAAGTAACTAGAGATAAAGTGACCTCAAGGACTTACCTCCAGACACCTCCTTTCTCTACCTGCAAACTATCTCCTGATTTTCCAAAACTGCTGAAATAATATTAATCTATACAGTATTCCTCTTTCATTCCCCCTCAGCCCAAGCCCAAATCTAAATATATATGGGAACAAAAATTTTCTGTCTTCTTATTTTTCTAACTTATTGAACATTTTGATTGACTCATAATGGTTATCTGTATTTATTGTTTATGGTGTGACAATTATAATAGGTTATGATCAAACCTAGGGTAATTAGCATTGCATTTCCTTAATCATTTTCATTTCTTTGGTTTGCAAGGAAGTAGGGAACATGGAGAGAAATTCTGTGTCCAATCAATCAACCTTCAGAACTGGTGATTTCTTTCCTATTTAGACCACGTACTATGCATTAACAATCTAACAAAATGAAGAAAAAGATGTTTTTGGATGCATTAAAGTATTTAACCATGAACCAGCAAACTTTCTTACTTTGTAAAATATAACCAATATTTTCAAGCTCTTTCTTTTATTACACTATCAAGAAATCCAGCTACAAATATATTTCCTTTGGAAAGGCAGAAATCCACTATGATGGAAGGATTTTGAGAACTTTGGAAAGGAAAATTGCACTGGTTAACAGTGTCTACTGTAACAAAACGAGTTAGCAGTGTCTACTGTGGACAGTGTCTTGCAGTCTAGGATATAATTTCTCATTCATGTGAGGTCCACATGGAGCATGAGGCTTTGGTGCTGTGCCTTATGTAGGGTGAGTCTATGCAGGCCCAGCTTACATCAGTGTACTCAGACTTGTCATCTGTGAATCAATTGTGAGCACATATTTTTGGCCCCAGCTCACCTACATGGCCGCCCTTGACTACTGAGAAACATGGAAAAGAAAAGTAAACCAGTTTGATAAAGAGCTGCCCAATTGTTACCACTGTTACCAAGCCAAATGATCTGTGGAATGATACTAAAGACAGAGCAATCATTACGTGTGTGTATTTGTGTACACAAGCATAACACATACACATACATATTTCACAGTGATCCCAGCATATCATCATCACAAAACTAGCTTTTAACATAATCCTGTTTGCAGTGAGGATTTTCCAAGGGCATTTCTCAAAGGTGAGACTGGTTTCTGATAATGTGAATGACATCAAAACTTTATGAATTAGAACAGAAAATATAATCTTAAAGGCATTTATGATTGAGGATGTTATTTAAATTTTTTTAAAATGATGGATATGTCAGGTGCGGTGGTGCACACTTTTAATGCCAGCACTCAGGAGATAGAGGGAGGAGAATCTTTGTGAGTTGGAGGTCAATCTGGAGCTACACAGTGAGTTCCAGGTCAGCCTGGGATAAAATAAGACCTTACTTTGGAAAAACAAAACCAAAAAACTGGATTTTCAAAATTTTATTCTTCGATGGAACTATATTCCTGGAACACTGCACTAAATTTGTGTGTCATATTTTCCTTTTTGGCTCTAGTATATTCTGTAATGGATTAGATACATTACAGTAAATTGTAACACCAGAGCCTTGAAGGGTCAGAGTTCAGGGCGGGGAGGATGCGGAGGATGTGACTCCCAAGGATCTGTGGGGTTGTCTTCAAGTTCTTTTCTATCTTTGCTCCAAATTTTAATCAGAGGTGACCTAGCAATTACAGGAAGAATTGTTGCTTATTCACCCAGTGAAATGGTATCCAAAAGTCAGACATTGTGACTATGGTGGAATTTTATTTCTTTAACCAAGAAAACCACATTTTTACTTCTCCTGAAGACCAGAATAGCTAGTCAAGTGCATTTAAGTAAATTTCAAATTAGAGATAAGTGTAGTTGGGATAATATTTATTATCTCCATGGATCTGTTCTTTATTTCATGATTGCTGACAGGTCAGAATGGAACCAGCATTCCAAAGAGAGTCTCACCCTTGGCTGTTCTATTAACATGCTTCTTACAGTATTTTTAGGTTTTTTTTCCTCAAAGAGAAACATAAGTCTAATATAAGACTTTTTATTGCAAGTGTATCACAAGAACATTGCAGTCCTAATCAGTTTATCCTCTCATCCATAGGCACTGCTTTATCCAGTAATAAAGGTTTGATTTGAAACTACTAAATATATTTGGAATAAAAATTATTTTGAAGTTTCAAGTGCAAGAAGCCTTCAAACATTTAAATTATAAGAATTTAAAACTGTTTTGAACAGTGCTACTTATAGACTAATTAGCTTTTCCCCCCTGAGAATTATAGCACATTGTAATTTCTACTAATACTGCTCTGTTACCATTTGCTTTAATGGTCTGGGCTTGTATTATAATCAGGATTTGTTCAGTGACAGTATCATATTTGGCATATAGAATTTTTATGAAAAAATGTTTCTAGTTCCCCCCAAGCTGAGAGAATTTCATATTAACAAATAATTCCATTAGAATGAAGAGTTATGAGCCAAATGTATTAGTGACTAAGTATGTGGCTCCAGCTGCATTTTGGTGAAAACAAAATTCCTAAAATAAAGTTGAATGAGCCATCTGTTGAAAAGAGAATAAGAAGAGAAAAGAAAGAAAAGTTGACTGTTAACTGCTATTATTCACATTTCCTATATTGTTGAGAACCTCACCCGAGGCGGTGCCTTTCTGTGGTTAGAATTCTTGGATTGAAATGTTGGATTGATAGGCTTTCATCATGGCAGGCTGGTAATATTCACCTCTCTGAACTCTTCTGCTCAGAGTAGAGATGCTTATTTGAGATTTCAGACACTGCTTTCGGTATATCCTGTAGTGTGCTAAAGTTGCTTGTACAAGCTCCTGAGAGCTAACAATTAAATTAAAGAAAACATTTTGCAAACCAGTTGGTTGCTAAGCACAATTATTATTAACATTGGCATGGTAAGAAGGTATACTTATATAATGAATAAGGCAACATTCATGAAAGTGGCACTTCTTAATAATTTCACTATATTTTCCTGTTTGCTAAGCTCTTGGGATCATTTGTATCTTTTCCTGTGTAGTAGAAATACTCGGTAATGGTGTGCACAGTGAGCTCCAGGGTCAGTGATTATAAGTGGAAGTCTTGACACTCTCCAGAACAGGAGTGTTAATACTAAAGAAATTAGACACCTACACATTGTTCTTCTTCCCCACATGCCCTCCCACCTCCACTATGTAGGTCATGGTTACTGCACATTCCTTCTTCTCCTTCAGAGTTGTCTAAAAGATTTTAACTGACCTGAACAGTAGTTGGCTAATAAACCCATTTTCCTGTTAGAGAAAGCACCTGTGGGGAAGGTGGGTTTGAATGCAGACCTGTTCTGTTTGATGTGTTTTACCCAAGACCACAGTTAAGAGTTGTAGATTAGCCCAAGGTTATGTTAATCTAAGCCCCCAAGGGCACCTTAGAGCTTCAAGGCCATGTGAATGAATCTTCAGACTATCACCTGTTGTACTGTGGCAAGAGACATTTTGACCCAAAGTTTCTTCCAATACTGGAATAGCAAGAAATTTATTTTGATGAATACTGAAGAATAAAAACGGGTATATGTAGATTATATAAGAGAAATAAATTTTGGATTTTTAAATTGTAATAGGTTAAATTATTTTGTCTTTGTTACTTAAGTTTAGAAGTGATCATGCAGCTAATAAATTATTATTTATTAAGTAGAAATTTTGAATGAACAAATCATGTGTTAGTACCACCATTTCCCTCCTTCCTGCCCCCCTTGCACTGAGGCTCCTCTCCTCGGTGGGTGGGATTGCTGGTGAGCTCCATGGGGTTGAGGGCTGTGAGTTGTAAGAGTAAGTCTGTCACTGGCTGGGGGGCAATGCCTCTGGGTATCGCCCCATAATGGCTTCTACAATATTTCCACCCCCTCTTCCTTAAAATTCCCTGAGCCACAGTGGGTGAATTTAAGCATAATATTTCTTCTAATTACACTTTTTTTCACACATTCTTTTTTTTCCTTTATAGGCTAGCCTGAGGTGGGGAGAGAGGCAGAGAAAAATTGTCTAAAAGCTGTATTGACCATTCTTGTTTTTTGTTTTTTTTTTATCTTTTTGGCAACAGTGTTTAGTCAATTTTATAGCCTTAAGCCATATAACTAGGTTTTCAAAGAAGGGGCTAAAGAGCAGAAAGTGTAAGTACTTGTACATGCGTGTGTCCATACAAGTGCATATGCGTACTTCCAAGTCTCTGGATACGCTTCCTGATTCAGCACATATAACCAATTATAACAGTGTTTTCTGATGCTTCAATGTTTCCATCATAAAGTTAAAGCTTTCTCTCTATCATGAAAATATAGCTCATTGCAACAATTATCTCTTCTGGGAATGTAGCGTTCCCTCTAGAGAAAATATTTAAGTATAAACTAAGCCTTTTTGTTGTTCATTTTTTTTTTTGCCTTTTATTTTTCAAGACCAGAGTCTCGTGTAGTTCAGGTTGGCCTTGAACTCACTATGTTGCTGAGGAGGGTGACCTTAAACTTCTGAAGTGCCTGTCTGCACCTCCCCAGTGTCTGCTACCACACCTGGTTTTGTGAGGTGCTGGGGAGTGATCCCAGAGGGGTGTGCATGCGAGGCAGGCACTCTACCAACTACCTGTCATGTTGATTTTGAATTTTTACTTCCCAATACAGGGGTTTTTGTTGTTGTTACACTACATGTAAGATAACTTAAGCATGTTTTCATACTTAATTGGCCACTTTAATTTATTCTTTTGAGAAGTCTCTATCTAGGTTCTTTGCCTAGATTTGAATGGGTCATTTATATTTTTGATGTTGAATGTGTTCTACGTCTACTTGGCTATTAATCCATATGGGATGTTCACTTCCCACATGTTTTTCCCATTCATTAGATTGGTTTTTTTTTTTCATTTCATTGATTATTTTATTTGCTATGAAAAAGGTTTTTAGTTAGATGCAATTCCACTGGTCTGTGTTTGGTTTGTTGACTGTATTTTGGGGCCATATTAAAACAAATCATTGCAATGCCAATGTCTCGGAGGTTTACCCAGGGTTTGGGTGGGGACAGATGGCTCAGTGGGTAAGCATGCTTGCTGTGCACCCACACGTGCCTGAATTCCACCCCTAGTGTCCATGTAAAAAAGCCAGCTGTGATCACACTAGCCTGTAACTCCAGTGCAGAGGAAAGTGGAAACAAGAGATTCAGTGAGGCTTGTTTGTCAACCAGTCTGACAGAAAAACAAACAGAAAACAGCAGCAGCAGCTCCAGGGTTAGTGAGAGACTTCCTCTCAGGAAACAGCACTGAAGAGTGAGAGAGTTCTAGTTTGGCCTTCCCACGTGTGTGTGTGCACAGGGTGCACATATCTGCATGCATTTTGCAGGCACAATACTTACCCACACCACACAAACACCACCCCACCTCCACACATAAAATACATTTTAAAAACTTTTAAATGATAACAATAAATAATAGCTGGACACAGTGATGCACGCCTTTAATCCCAGCACTTGGGAGGTAGAAGCAGAAGGATCGCCATAAATTCAAGGTCACTGTGAGACTGCAGAGTGAAATCCAGGTCAGCTTGGGCTAAAGTGATACTACCTTGCAAAAAACTAAAAAAAAAAATAGATGAATAAAATTTCCCCCTATTCTTTCTTCTAGTAGTCTTGCAGGTCTTACATTTAAGACTATAATTCATATTGAGTTGATTTTTGGAAATGGTGAGAAGGAAGGATCTATTTTCAATCTCCTGCATGTAGATGATTAGTTTTCCCAGCACCATTTTTGAAAGAGACTTCCTAGTTTGAGTTCCCAGCAACTTTGGCAATGATCAACCATAAATGCATGGGAATATTTGGGGGATTTATATTTTTCTCTATTATGCTCCAGTGGCCTGTATGCTTGTATTTATGTTCAAAATTGCATTTGTGACTTAAGATTCCATAGAGCTTTTAGATTTTTTTTTCTGTTTTTGTAAAAGATGGCAATGGTATTTTGACAAGAATTGCCTTCAATTTGTAGGTTACTCTGGAAATTCTGAACATTTAAATAATATTAATTTTTCAATTCATGAACAGAATATTTTTATAATCTTAATTTTTATCCATGTTTATAGCTATCAACCATTTAATCTACTTGACTAAATTCAATCCTAAGTATTATATTGGATTTTTGGATGGCATTAAAATTTTATAATTTTCTTTTATTCTTTTTGGAAGCAAGCACCTCAATCACTGAGCCATCTCTCCAGCCCCCTATTTATTCTTTTAGGATAGCTTATTGTTAAAATATAGAAATGCTGCTATTGTTTGTATGTTGATTTCATATTCTTGTGTATAGATTTGCACTTTTATGAAATTGGTTATTAATTTTAATAGTATCTTTAAGATTTTCTTTCTATATATACCATCATGCTACCTGCAGAGATAATTTCTCCTCTTTTCAGATTAGAGATCTTTTTCTCTTCCTGTCCAGTTGCTGTGGTTAGCACTTCTGGTCTTAGGTTCAATAAAAGTGTGATCAATGCAGTAGTGTTGCTACTTGATGAGTTGAAAGCTGATGAGTAAGACCAGGAGGGAAAAGAGTGAAAACAATGCTACAATGTGTTGCTCTCAACCAGGGCAGTACAGGGAGGGGATTCCCAGCACTGTGAACACAGACAGCAAGGGGCTTTTATTGGAATCTTGCACATTCACATAGGAAGGACATGTCATTATTTATAGAGGCCAGTGCATTCCTCCTGCTCATGAAGTTCAAGTTTATCCTTTACATAACGTTTATTTTTAAAAAAAATGGCCAGCAGGAATACCTGTGGGGAGAGAATTCAGCATTGTGCCAAGATGATAATGAGTACCCCTGTCACCTAGGAAATGTGTTCTTTACATTTCCTCTGAAACAGACTAAGGGATTTTAAAGACCTCCAGTAGTCCTTTCAAGAGTCAGCAGCTAACAGAATTGGCCTTGTCTTTTTCCTGGTCTCTGACGAAAGCTTTTCTGCTTTTATCAGTTAAGCGTAAAATGGTAAGTCTTAGATTGTCACACATAGTCTTTATTATATCGAGGTACATTCTTTAAATATTAAACATGTTCAGAGCTTTTAACATTTGTCAACTGCTTTTTCTGCATCTGTGAGCTCTTCCCGCGACTCTTCCTATTCTGTCAGCCTGGTGTATCATGTTTATTGATCTGTCAGTGTCCAACCATCTTTAACCCTAGGGACAGATCTCACCTGAGCAATATCTTTGTTATATTGTTTTATGAATTCAATTCATATTATTTTAGTGAGGATTTTTCTTCTGTGTGCATTAAGCCTGTAATTATATTTTCTTGTAATGTCCTTATCTGGCCTCATACACTGAGTTTGAAGTGTTCCTTTCTCTTCTCTGTTTTGGGAAGAATTCCAGAAGTATTTGCATCAATTCTTCCTTTGGAATTTTTTAGAATTCATCAGTGAACCCATTAGGTACTGGAAATAGGAGGTGTGGGGATTATGAAAATCTTATCCCAAAAATGACAATGAAGGATGGCCATTCTCGTTTTCCACTGAGGAAGAAACTTAGTGACATGTTAGAAAAACACCTTTTTTAGAATAAGAAATGTTAATAATTTGGAATCCAATAGAGTGAAAGTATACAATCTACTCTGGAGGTCTAAACATGAGACAGTGTCTCGCATTGGTGTATGTGTGGTCTTGGCTTGATCACCCAGAAACAGATGAGATAGTTGTGAAAATTCACTTCCAGGGCTGAGAATCAAAGACCAAATAATTCCCTGGAATATCTGCTCAGTATTTTACTCTTTCTTTTTTGGATTTCTGAGCCAGGGTCTTGCTCTGTTGCCTATGCTGACTTGGAACTCACTCTGTAGCGAGACTGTCCTTGAACTCACAGCAAACTCTTGCCTCAACCACATGCTGCTGAGTATCTGAATTTTGAAGTATAATTTTTATCCAGCTTTTGGGTACCATGAAGAAATAGAAAATCCTTCCTTGGTTATTACATAAATATAAATATATAGACTATTGTTGTAGTCAGCCACACGCCACTGGGATGAATCTTCAAACCAGGCACGATTCGGGGAGGAAAATTTATTGAACAGATCTAGGGGAAGTTAAGGAAAAAAGCTGGCCCATTTTCACAGATCCAAGCAGAGACAGAGACAGAAGCCCAGCACCAGCACCAAGCAAGCACACTGTAACACACTGTGATTCACAAAATGCAGATCTCCAGACCAGGGTTTTGGCTCTTCTTTTGTATATCTATCCTTAGTATTTTACATCCAAATTAGAAAGGGTCAGTCCCCAGGAGGCTAAGCCATAGCGGCACTTCCTCCAGCCAGAAGCCTGGAGACAATTAATAATTTTAATAAATCCTTAATTATTTGGGGGGACATTATTCAAACTACCACAACTATATTTACTTACCCACATACACATATTATGCAAGTTCTGTGTTGATAACAGCAATTTATCTCTCATTATTATATATAATTTTTCAATAGATTCGATGGCAAAATCCTTCACATGTTATTATGAAAAAACTGAATTGGTATGACTATGTGAGGAAATAAAAGCTTATTGTTAAACTAAAAGTTTGAGTTCTTGGGAGTGTGTATTTTATCAACATGTTTATCTGCAACTTTTTCTATTGTCACTATTTTCATGTAACGTTTCTATCTTCTCAGTTACTGATAAACACCAATTCAAGCCTGAGCAGATGTTGTATAGATTTCGCTATGATGATGGTACATTTTACCCAAGAAGTGAAATGCAGGATGTGATTTCTAAGGTAATGACATACTTCTTCCCCATTCTTTTAAGTAGCAGAATTCCAGCTGCTGTACTTGGACAGACATGAAGCTGTTGAGAGACTAAAAAATTCTTCCAGTGTATAAAATTTCTAAATTACCATCACCTTTTCTATTTGGTATTTCAAAATTCTAGTATTAAATCATTTCTTCTCTTCCCTGAGTCTAAGTGGAAGCAAGAATGCTCTTGCCTCCCTCAGAAGGTTCTAGTCTTTGAAAGCTATTTCACACGTAGCAGCCTATAGTCATATTTGTATAGATTTAAAGATTATAAGTCTAAAAATTAAGGTAATACCTGTTTTCATTATATACTTTACAATACTTATATTATCAAATGAACACATATTCTCAATTTATGGCTGTTTGGATTTTCTTTCTGTTTGAAGTATGTCTTAAAATTTTATGTTAGAGAATTATTTAGAAAAATGTTTATATATCATATGTATATAACAAATTCACAACAAAATTCAATTTTCAATGATGTAAGCCTTATTTTTTGATGTGTTGTTTTGAGCATTTTTAATGATATGTTTGTATATTGAACATTCAGCATTAACATTGAATGTTTACAATGCATTACCACAAATGAGTCATGTTTTAAAATTGGCTGAAATCATATGATGACTCTAGAAGAACAACTGGAATTTGGTTGTTAGCTTGAAGTTTTGCTAATATGTCTCATGATTGGTCCTACTTGTTTTTGACGATTGGTCCTACTTGTTTTTGACATGCCTTTATTTCACACAGGGTGTAAGATTATATTGTCGTCTTCATAGTCTGTTTACCCCAGTAATAAGGTGAGTCTGGTTTCTAAGCTCTGGGAATCATAAATTGACATGTTTTTATTGCATGTTAGAACTTGGTTTGTTGTGTCTTCCAAAAATGAGAGTTTTACTTTCAACCCCAATTTTTAAGTAGGTGTTTATCAAGTATTCTTAAATTTTCCAAAACTCTATTTATGAAATATACTCTTCTATTACGCTCTCAAAAATTATTTTGCTACTAATGGATAGCATGTTACAGAGTTGAAAATGAAATCATCCAAATACAGTTAATATTTAAAAAGTAACAGTTGAATGATTAGCAAATGATTTATTAATCTTGTTTACTCTAAATATTTACCATTATATCTGCTTTTTAAAAAACTTTTTATTGATAGCTTCCATAATCATAGCTCATAAGCTATTATGATTCCCTCCCCGTCTTCCCCCATATCTCTTTCCCCTCTCAATTAGTCTCTCTTTTATTTTGGTGTCATAATCTTTTCCTCCCATAATGTGTAGGCATTATCAGGCATTGCAAAGTCATGAATATCAAGACCATTTTGTGTCTGGAAGTTTGCATTGTAAGCAGTCCTACCCTTCCTTTGGCTCTTACAATCTTTCTGCCACCTCTTCAGCAATAGACCCCGAGCCTCAGAAGTGTGATAGAGATGTCCCAGTGCTGTCATTTCTTCTCAGCACTATGCTCTTTTGCATTATCCCAGTGGTCACCACCATCTGAAAAAGAGAAGCTTCTTTAGCCAAAAGTGAGAGTAGCATTATTATGTGGATATGCTAATTTAAAATAATAAGTGCTTGTATGGGAGTTTAGCCAGACAACAGCAGGTGTTATTCTCCTAGGGCTCATGACCTCTCCCACCATAGGCTTTTGACTAGGTCTTCAGTACCAGGCATGCTTTTCCTCCCATGGAGCAGGCTTCCAGTCCAATTAGAGAGCGGTTGGTTTCCCCAATAGACATGCCACTAATGCCCCAGTTGGCACATTTGGCCTGGCTGGCCAGTCTTAAGGCTTGCTGTTTACCACAGTTGATGAATTCTCTCTCCCATAGGGCTGCATGCACCCATAGATTTTACCAGCTTTCTGTCAGCTGGTTAACAGGGAGGAAGTTTCTAGCTCAGCTGCAGCTTGATTTCTCAGTGATCCGAAGCCCTAGCATATGTGGTCTTCAACGATAGGGTCTTACTGTCTCATTCTGGTGGGCAGAAAGAAAATCTAAGCAGCCATAAATCTAGACTATGTGTTCATTTAATGTCAATATAAATAATGACAAGTATACAATGAAAGCAGGTATTACCTTAATTTTTAGAATTACAATCTTTAAGAGCCAGAGCCTTGGCAATGGCTTCTAATGTTTTGGGTCTCAGGTCTCAGGAACCTCTCTGGCCAACAACTCACTGGAAGTTATCCCATCCCTGGCTCTGAAATTTTTCTATGGTTAACTGGCTGTGCCATTATATGAGGGAGAACATATGGCTTTTGGTTTTCTGGGCCTGAGTTACCTCACTTAGTATGATCCTTTCCAGATACATGCATTTCCCTGCAAATTTCACAATTTCATTTTTCTTTACAGCTGAATAATACTTCATTGTATAAATGAACCACATCTTCATTATCCACTCATCAGTTGAGGGACACCTAGGTTGGTTCCATTTCCTAGCTTGTAAATAGAGCTGCAATAAACATGGATGAGCAAGTATCAGTGACTAGAGTCCATAGGATATATGCCAAGGAGTAGTATAGCTGGGTCACATAGTAAATCTATTTTCAGCTGTCTCAGAACTTCCACACTGCTTTCCACAATGGCTGTATGAGTTTACATTCCCACCAATGGTATAGAAGGGTTCCTCTTCCTATCTTTTGCATCCTTGCCAGCATTTATTGTCATTTATTTTCTTGATGGTAGCCATTCAGACAGGAGTGAGATGGATTCTCAGAGTAGTTTTAATTTGCATTTCCCTCATTGCTAAGCAGGTAGAACATGTTTTTAGATGTTTATAGCCCATTTGTATTTCTTCTTTTGAGAATTCTCTATTCAGTTCTGTAGCCCATTTTTAAATATAATGAAGATGAAATTATGTATTTTATTTTTTCTGTAATTCCATGATTGTGTTGCATAAGCAATATAAAAACCAGTAACATCTATAACAAAGACTGGATAGTACTATTCATATCACCTTTATTCATAATTACCTAAACCTAGAAACAACCAAACTGTCTCTCAAGAGTGCAGTGGTGAAATAAACTCATACATATACACCGTGAAATACTATTCAGCAATAATAAGGAACAAACTGGAGACATAACACTGGGATGCATCTCAAGGTCATTGTGCTAATTGAGGAAAAAAAAACCTCAAATGACTGTATACTAAAATGTATTTAACAGTTTCAAGATTACAAACTCATATAGAAAAGAATTTATAGTTTGTCAGAGATTAGGGATGTTGAGGACCGTAACGATTCCTCAGATCTACACATGTAGTAGCCCATATTTGATTGTGTTGTTGGATTTCTTAATATTTAGTTTTTTGAGTTCTTTGTGGATCCTGGATATTAATCCTCTGTCAGATGAATAGCTGGCAAAAGCTTTCTCCCATTGCATAGGTTGCCTCTTTGCTCTGTTCACAGTGTCTTTTGCTGTACAAAAGCTTTTTAATTTGGTGAGGTTCCAATGGTTGATTAGTGATTTTTACTTCCTGAGCAACTGGCGTTTTGTTCAGGAAATCCTTGCTTAGGCCAATATATTGAAGCTTTCCCCCCATCAGTTTCAGGTTTGATATTGAGGTCTTTGATGCATTTGCACTTGATTCTTGTGAATGGAGAGAGATAAGGATCTATTTTCATCCTTCTACATATAGATATCCAGTTTTTCAAGCACCATTTGTTAAAGAGGCTGTCTTTTCTCCAGCGAATGTTTTGCCCTCTTTGTCAAAAATCAAATGACTGTAACTGTCTGGGTTTGCATCAGTGTCCTCTCTTCTGTCCTGTTGATCTGTGTGTCTGTTTTTGTGCCAGTACCATGCTGTTTTTGTTACTATGGCTCTGTAACACATCTGAAAATCTGGTAGGGTAATACTGCCTGCCTTATTTTTGTTGCCTAGAATTGTTTTGGCTATTTGTGGGTTTTTTTTTTTTTTTTGTGATTCCAAATGATTTTTAGGATTTTTTTCTACATCAGTGAAGAATGCCATTGGAATTTTGATAGGGATTGCATTAAATGTGTAGATTGCTTTTGCTAAGATTGACATTTTCATGATGCTGATTCTTCCAATCCCAGAACATGAGATGTCTTTCCATTTCCTAGTGTCTTCTGCAATTTCTGTCTTGAGTGTTTTAAAGTTTTCATTGTAGAGATCCTTCACTTCCTTGGTTAGGTTTATTCCAAGTTACCTTATATTTTTTTCTAGGCAACTGTGAGTGGGAGTGTTTTCTTCATTTCATCCTTGGTCCGATTGTTGTTAGTACATAGGAAGGCTACTGATTGTGTTGATTTTTGTATCCCGCTACAATGCTAAAAGTGTTTATCAGCTCTAACAGTTTGCTGATAAGAATCTTGGATCCTTTATATGTAGCATCATATCATTTGCAAATAATAATAATTTGATCACTTCCTTTCTGATTTGTACCCCTTTTGTTTGTATTTCTTGTCTTATTGCTATAGCTAAGACTCCCAATACTAAATTAAATAAAAGTGGGGGCAGTGGACACCCTTGTTTTGTTCCTGATTTTAATGGATATGCTTCAAGGTTTCACCATTTAGTATCATGTTGGCTCTAAATTTGTCATAAATGGCCTTTATTATGTTGAGATATGTTCCTTCTATTCCCACTTTCTTTAGGACTTCTACCATGAAGGAGTGTTGGATTTTGTCAAATGCCTCTTTTGCAACTTTTGAGATGATCATGTGATTTTTGTCCTTCAGTCCATTGATGTAGTGTATTATATTTATTGACTTATGTATGTTGAACCAGCCCTACATCTCTGAGATAAATCCAACCTCATCTGGGTGAATGGGTCTTTTTTATGAAAACTTGTATTCTTTTTGCCAATATTTTGTTGAGAATTTTTGCATCTATGTTCATGAGTGAGATTGGTCTGTAATTATCTTTTTATGCTCTGTCTTTATCTGGTTTTGTTTTCAGGGTTATGCTGGCTTCATAAAAGGAGCTTGACAGTATTCCTTTCTTCTCTGATTTATGGAAAAGTTTGAGAAGCGTTGATGTTAGTTCTTCAGTGAATGTCTGATAGAATTCAGCAGTGAATCCATCTGGGCCTGGACTTTTTTTAGGAGGGTTTTTTTTTTTTTTATATAACTGCTTGGATCTCCATGCTTGTTATAGGCCTGTTTAAATGGTGTATCTCATCTTGATTTAACTTTGGTAGGTCATATACCTCAAGGAAATAATACATTTCTTTCACATTTTAAAACTTGGTGGAGTATGTGTTCTTCAAGAATGTCCTTATGATTCTCTGAATATTATTGGTATCTGTTATAATGGTGCAATTGTCATCTCTAATCTTATTTATTTCTGTCTCTTCTCTCTTTCTTTTGGTCAGATTTGCCAAGGGTTTGGCATTATTGTTTATACTTTCAAAGAACCAACCCTTTGTTTCATTGATTCTTTTTATTGTTTTTGTGGTTTCTATTTCATTAATTTCAGCCCTAATCTTTATTATTTTTTCTCACATACTGATTTTTGGTTTGCCTTCTTCTTTTTCTAGGGATTTGAGGTGAAGCATTAAGTTGTTTACTTGTGACCTTTCTAGTTTCTTAATATAGACACCTAAAACTATAAATTTCCCTCTAAGGACTGTTTTCATTGTAACTCAAAGGTTTTGATATGTTGTGTTTTCATTTTCATTAGGGTCTAGGGATTTTTTATTTCCTTCTTGATTTCGTCAATGACCCATTGATCATTCAGTACCACATTGTTTAATTTCCATGAGTTTGTGTATGTCCTATCATTTTTTTGCTGTTGATTTGTAGTTTTAAATTAAACTATATAATCACACATTGGACATATATTTTATGGTATTGCCTTCACATAGACCCCCATCAAAGACAATTCTTTGTATTTGAAATTATGAATTATTTTGGATTTTAAAATCATACCTTTATACTTTTATTCCCTACTATGTTTTCATATCAGAAGAGAATCAGGAATAATTTATACATAGTTAGAAAGACAGTAACAATAGGGTTATTAATAGAGTAAATAATCAGGAATATTATTAAACTTTTGTAATACATATAAATTATATTATCTGATAATCTTAAACTAAATTGAAAATGGCCAGATATTATTTGGAGTATAATGACTACATCATATTTTCAAAACAAATGCATGAACAATTTTTTAATGTAAAGGCATTCTTTACTTTTGGCTATATTATCAAAATGTGTGCAGTATCTATTTTACATGCTGGTTTTCAGTTCTAAGGGATTACAAAGCTTAAGATACAGAGGGACTTAGAAAGATTCTAGAAGTTAGTATCTCAGGATATTTGAGTGTGCTCTTTTACTGTGTGCACACATTTCAGGCAGGTCCTAAAGGGACCTGTGGAGCCTTACCCTTTCCTGACACAGTTCCTTGTCTACTTCAGCAGTAGTCTTCACAGCGTGAAGAGTTGGAACACTATGAGTATTGTTGACTTTATACCATAATCCTGTTAGATAGATATCTTTCTAATATTTTGGATAACTTAATACTAAATACATAAAAACAATTATGCATCATTTTACTCTGCCAAACCAATAAGAGTAATGATTTAATTCTCAATGTCAGCTGTGTCTTATGTAGATTTCATATGTGTGATAATATGTTCTCCAAATACATTTTCTCCATACAGCATTTCATTCCAAGAAAGTTGCACTCCTTAAAAGCTGATTAGAATGAATTATTCTTTGTTTAGAAGTTACCATTGTGTATGTGTTGTCAAGGGGAAATGAAGGGGAAAACATAAAACAGATGGAATGTGTGATAGTTTATACATTTAATACATGTGAATTCATTTTACGCAGAAATATTAATCACTGTGAAGAATCTGAGACCTATAGATGGTCTGAGAGAGACTACCCTTTGCTTTCTTTTTGATGCTTAGGGAAATCAAGGTGATGAGATATTTGAAACATGGAAACAGATTCAAACTATAGGAAAAAACACATTAATTACTGAATATCTGAGTTTGCATATTGAAGTCTCAGAAATCCCAACCAAATTTCAGACAGCTTTTTATGAAAGTGGGTAAAAGGACATGAATGTTAATCATAAATTCCTGATAGAGGCCAAAGTACATTGAATATAGATAGTAATTATCAATCACTTCAAGCTTGTTGTAGTCTGTATTTTTGACATTTTTCAAGGACTGTCATTTTCTCATTCCCTTGTTATCTGGTTATGAAAAAGGAAATGAATTATGGATTTTTGCCTTTGGGCACAGGACCAACCATGAGATGTTTTGGTATCTTAACTAATAACTGAGTAACTTCTTAGTTTAGAAGTTACTAAACTGGGAGTCTGATGTGGCCAGCAATTGATCCCCTGGTTCCCTGGAATAAAGGGTTCGGTTTTGGTGCCCATAGCCTGATTGTGTGGTTTTCTTTTTCCCCTGTGTCTAATTCCGGTCAGGCCTGAGGGGCTATAAGAGAGCAGAGCCCAGGGATAATTTTACAATGCAAATCTCCTCTTCCTGGAGAATCCAGTGACAAGAATAAAGCCTCTTACTTTATTCTCTGTACCCTGAAGAGAGTTCCTGAAGAGAGTTCTAGTAGACTCTACCATGACTTAAAGGGAGAAGTTCTATTATTCCTATATTACTGAAGTGCTGTTTTTCTAGCTAAATTATTATCAGATATTATAGTAGTGAGAATCTCCTTAAATATAAGAAAATGGGAAAGAAGAAATGCCCTTTTTGGTGTTATTATGGCTATTTCTTCGTCCTCTATAAGCCAACAGGGTTTTATTTTGTTTTGTTTGTGTGTGTGTCTTGTACATGCTTTTTGTGTGTGTGTGTGTGTGTGTCTTGTACATGCTTTAAAAAACAGGTTTTTAATTGTTCATATTATGGTCATTTGGTTCAGATTACATTGGTAAATTTTTCTCCTGTACATTCATACATACTGAAAGAAAATATCTCCCTGAAATCACATATTCCTTGTCTAATGGTTTCCACTCATTTTCCCTTCCAGAGATAAAGATTACCATTTAAGAACCTACAAATCTGTGGTCATGGCCAACAAGCTGATAGACTGGTTAATTGCCCAGGTAAATAAAAATTCAAAATTTCTGAGTTTTCTTCCCATCTACATTCATGAGTATGAATTTCTCTCAGAAAGTTATTTATCAACTTTAGAAACAATGACACCTTAACTTTCTAAGTATTAGTTAAAAAAATTCTAGATTGAGTTGAAACAATTCTTTTCTTCATTTTTTTTTAAATACTCTGTTACAGTAAAGTGTATTGAAACTGCCTAGGACAGTGTCACAAGCATCCTTGTATCTGAGGCCAGCTCTGCTAATAATTAGTCAACCCTGGTCACAGCTCTTCATCTCTGCACAGCAAGCTTTACAGCTGCTTTCTACTTCCATGTCATTTTCTTACCTTTCACAGTGGCTTTTTAATTCTGATCCTGTAAGACACCCAAATTTAAGTATTTGACACAGTCAAGGCTTATTACAGTTTCAGATTAGAATAGCATGGGTTCAGTTAGAAGAGAGTGATGATGTAGCAATGGATGATAAGAGTGAAAATTAAATGCTTAATTGAATATGAAGAAGAGGCAAAGTAAGACCCTCTTTCCACAGAGACCATTATTAATCAGTATTGATTATATTGATTTGGGAGCTTTCTTGACAGAGTAAAGAACTCCTTCAGTGCTATCGTCTATGCTGTTTGGGGTATTGTCATAGCCCCACGCTGCTGGGATGAATCTCTAAACCAGGCACAATTTGGGGAGGGAAGTTATTATTGAAATAACAGATCCAGTGGAATTCCAAAATGGCGAAAGAGGCTGGCCCCCTTTCACAGATCCAAGCAGAGAGACAGACCCAGCACCAGCACCTAAAAAACAAGCAAGCACACTCTCCCTAACTAAAACAATAGCAGGACTGCCAGACTTCAGCTCCCTTTGCATATGTATAGCTGGAATTTTACATCCACCTCAGACTCACCAAAATGCAGCCTAGGTGACGCTTCCTCCAGCAAGGCAGCTGGAGATAAATCTTAAATATATATTTTAGTCTATTGGGGGACATTTAATCAAACTACCACAGGTATATTCTAGATCCTATAGGTTTCCACAATGTATTGGGTGATGCCGCTTTTGAAAATGATACTTTTCACCTGGGCGAGGTGGCGCATGCCTTTAATCCCAGCACTCACCATGAGGATCACCATGAGTTCAAGGCCACCCTGAGACTACATAGTGAATTCCAGGTCAGCCTGGGCTAGAGCGAGATCCTACCTCGAAAAAAAAAAACAAAAACAAAAAAGAAAAAGAAAATGATACTTTTCATTTGCTATTTTGCTGCTTCTAGTACAACAGTATATAGTAAAGTAACATTCATTCTATTTAACTTCTTAGTGAAAAGTGCATTATGTCTATTTCTAAAACATTTTATGTTTTAAGTTGAAATCTGTGTATGCACCACTCATATGTTTGAATTAAATAATGTGTTTCATCACATCCAAGCAATTTTTGATGTGTCTCTATTTTGATCCCTAGATCTAAGCGGCCTCCAGAGGGATTTTTAAAACCTTTTATTGATAACCTAGACACACGTGCAAGCACGCACACAAAATACTGTGATCATAAAACAAACCAATAAGACAAGGAATAGGCATGGTTTCTGCCTATAAGGTCCTTTGGTTGGTTAGTCTAACTTCTACATATCCATTAAAATTCTCCTCCATCATAAGATTTGCTCATACATTGTATCTAATGATGGATAATAAAGACATCAATAAAAAAGTTCTCCTCCAGCATCATTTCACACAATAGTCCTCTAGCAGGGCTCAGGGTGTTTTCTATGTTCCTAGTTTCCTGGCTGCATCTGACTGATTGGAATATTAACTCTTTTTTTAAAAAAATATTATTTATTTATTTGAAAGTAGGGAGAGAGAGAGAAAGAGAGATAGAAGAAGAAGGAGAAGAGAGAGAATAAGAATTAATGAACATGGTATACCAGGTCCTCTTGCCACTGGCTTGCCATGGGTATTTGAGAATTGAATCTGGTCCATTAAGCTTTATGAGCAAGTCCCTTTGACTTGTGTACCATCTTTGCACCCCATATTAACATTTTAAGTGACCATGTCCTTCACTAGATTCAAGTAGCTAGAAGGCAGGAAAGTGTCTGACTTTCTTAAATGCGCACATTTGGTTTGGTGTGTAGAAAAAGAAGGATATATTTTTAAACCACTACATAAGACTACAAACCACCTTGATTTTTAGAGAAGATCTGCTTGCAGATTATAAATGCTTCAGCAGCTGGCAGGGTTACAGTTGTCACAGCATGAGGTGAAGTGTGTCTAGGTCCTTTATAGACAGATAAGAAGAATAAGTACTAACACTTCCATGAAGGTGAGAATGAAATTGATCCAGTTCAGGAAGCTGTGGAAGCGAGGCTGCCCAGAGTGACAGGAACCGCAGGAGCGAGTGTTAAACTTCGAAGGTGCAGCTGGAGAAGAAGAATAAAACTAGGGCTCAAAAGTCCCAAAAGTCCAACAGAATTTTGGTTTAATTTTTTTTAATAGGATCTCTTTAAAGTTTTGGAAAATGAAATTCCTGGGTAATAATCTTGAATTCTATAATAGTTTACATTAGAGAGAATCCAGAAAAAATATGGTAATTTAGATTAGGGATACAGAAGCATCCCATTACAGTAGTAACAGTAGAAATGGAGTAGAAGTGAGAATTGACTGGTAAAGTACTTACATGTTCTAAAAAGGACTGGTAAATAAAAAATTACATAGTGTGTGGGAAGCGATTCTTAGACTGTAAAGCCGATGCAATAAAGCTTTGAATTGCCTGTTGATAAGCACAGTACTTCTTTGGTTAACAGGGTGATTGCCGCACCAGAGAAGAGGCGATGATATTTGCTGTAGGACTCTGTGACAATGGATTTATGCACCACGGTAGGGATTTTTGCCCTGCGCACTTACAGATGTGTTTTATTATTTTGGTTGCTCTAGGGACACTTTGGGAGTGTCTCATGCTCCAGTGAGGTCAGGGCGCACCGGCTAGGCTGGCTGTCTGGGTCTTGCCACGGGTTCCTGTTGAGTCACTGCATCTGTAGTCATTGTCACTGTGGGGCCATTCCTGTGTCAGCTTGCTCTTATCCACCAGTGTCTGTGACGTCTCTTGTTTTTTTTTTTCCAGAAAGTGACTCAAAAAGAACAATAATTTAATTAGAGGTTTTGGGTTCTTTAAGAAAAATCTCTTATTATTTCAGATTGATTCATTTAAATGACATTGTACATTAGACAGGTTAAATAAGAACATATGAGGCTTAATAATTATTATTCCTGTTAGGAAACCATGTTCAAGATCTATTGAAGTTTCTCCCTTGTGTTTGATGATTGCAAACAGGTCATCAAACAAGAGGCATTTTTTTCCCAATAAGATCTATGGATTTATTCATAGTAATGAGATTTTTTTCCTCTCTATGTGTACCATTTTATCAGGTCTACAAATCCAAACGTTCCCATTTCAGCTACTAAAACTGAAATAATATTCATATAAACACATATTTGATAGTGCTGTGTCTGTCGGTTACTTTCAGGAGAATGTTAACACTTGCTTGAAGAAAGAGATGTGGCAAAAGTTAGAGCAATTGTGAGATCAGTCTTGATAATTATGTGTTTGTTCAGGAATTCTATCCCACTGTCTGGATCACTGTATGAATTATGATAAAGAAATACTCGTCTTGAAGAACAAGCTATTGAATAGAAAAAAAATAACATTTTAAGTAGCGAAAACTATAATATGCAAACTGCAAACCTTCAATTATTTCTCTCAACACAAAACAACAGGTAGTGATTTCAGCTAAACATCTATTGTAAAATATTGAGTTATAACAATAGCTATGCCTACAGAGTTGTGTCATTTTAATGCATAATCAGCCCAGCGTGCCTGGTGCTCTTGGTACTTCACTTGGCCTTTTGATGGACTGTTTGGTTGAGGGGAAACAGCTATAGCAGAAATACCATGTGATCTTTGGGAATATACTTAGCTCACTGAGCCAAAAAAATTAGTTCAAATATTTCTCATTTCCATTGTCTTGTGGCTCGCGTTACCTTTTACTGTGAGCTTGATAGTTTCATTTGTACACTCATGCTGTCAGCTTGTACTCCAGCAAAGATCAACCTATGTACCATCTGGTCAACAGGTATTTACAGAAACTCTGTAGAAATCATGAAATAAAATAGTCATCTCTTTGGATTGCATAGTACATTCTAAGTTGTTTGCATGTATTATCTCATTTTAGTTAAGGCAGCTTTGTGAAGAATTTTTATTGCCTTTACAGACAAGAAAAGTAAAATTTAGAGAGTTTAAATAACTTTAAAAAATGTTTTCATATTCAGAATTGTTCCCAGACTGGCACCCTATTTGTTTTCCTGTTACCATGAATCACTGTCCCAAAGAGTATGTATGAGTCAGTGTGCTAAGGATGGAGAATGAGAACCACAGATTTCTCTTTTAAAGTATTCTGACAGTTGTAAAGATGCCATTCAGTATATTCTTTCTGTCTCTGTTTACCCTTAGTTTGAACAAGGCTAACAGGACAGAAAACTGATGCCACCAGTTTATACCAGGGACCCTACAGACTATGGTGGGAAATATTAATATTCAGATAAAAGGAGAAAACTGACTTTTGTAGAATAAGGTTATTAGAGAATATTGCTTTGAAACAGAAAAGAGCTAGCAATATGTGTAAGCTAAAGTCACATTTCACCCAGAAGACATATTTATGGTTTGAAGTGTTGGAACAAATATGACCCAAATGGGAATTGCTCACACACGGAAACTTAAATTCAGCCCATTTAAATTCTAATTGTTTAGGGTATTAAAGACAGACTAAAATGTTTACAGAAAGTGGAAAGCACCGTAAGTTTCTATGTTGCATTACATGCATTTTTTATTCATTGTATTTTATTTTTTAAATATAGATTTTTAATTTGGACAATGGAAGGCTTGGTTAAGAGGTTGAGATTGGAAAATATTAGTTATTTTAAAAATTCAAAATCCTTTAGATAGCAGTATTTTAAAGAAAACCACTGGAATGAAATTAGAGAAAGAGATACAAAAGAATTTGAGGTGTATTTATGAATATAACTTGTCCTAGACTTCTACAGTTGAGATTATGGGAAGGCATTTAATTTACTGTCTATATACTGATATGGAAAATGAGTTTGTAGTTTACATGAAATAATTTAAATCTCTCTGTTTCTGTAGTCCTTGAAAAAAGTGAATTTAAAGATGAGCCTCTACTTTTCCGCTTTTTTGCTGATGAGGAAATGGAAGGATCAAATATGAAACACCGACTTATGAAACATGATTTAAAAGTTGTCGAAAATGTTATAGCGAAATCACTGTTGGTAAGTTGATAAATCTATAAGTTTTTTTAGTTAGGCAAAAGCAGGAGGCTGCATGAATGTCTTTAATGATTTATTTATTTAAAATTGTATTTATCTGTTTTATTTAGAATTTTCATCATTGCATTATCAATAATATTTGTTTCATATTTCAGATTAAATCTAATGAAGGAAGTTATGGCTTTGGGCTGGAAGACAAAAATAAAGTTCCAATAATAAAGTTGGTAGAAAGGGGATCTAATGCTGAGGTAATGTAAATTAGCATTTTCATTCAGATTTTTCGTCATGTTTTATGAATATGAATGTCTCAAATCATAATCGGTTGCTGGCAGTGTGTCTGAGTAAGCTTATTTGGAGTTCTTCCATGTAGCCTTGGGATTTGTGGCCACTGAGCCTGTGTCATTGATAATTGTGGCTGGGATAGTCATAGTATTCCAGAGATATATAGCTTCAACTTCTTGAGTTCCTAGGAGGCAGTGTCCCTGGGAATTCCCTAATCACTGATTCCAGCCTGGAGCCCTTTGGGGCTTATTGACATTACTTCATTTCACCAGGTTTTCAAACAGAGAACTCTGCTGACCATTCATCCCTTCTTTGAGAAATGTTCAATTAATAACGGTTATATTCTAGTCAGTGTTCTAATTATTGGATACAGTAATGGACAAAAGACAACATTCCCCTGCCCTCATGAAGCCTACATTGTCGCCCAAGGATATCACGTTTCAAGTCTCTTCAGCTTGACACCTTAATGCTTAATCTTCAGGCAAATATCTTGGTATTATAATCTTTAATAAAGAATATGAGAATTACAGAACTAGACAGCAAACAAAAGTAGATTTTAAGTTTGAATCTGTTTATAGTTATTAGTAACTTGTTACCCACCCTCCAATCTGCTAATCACATTTTCACCATAAAACAAATTCATGTAAGAGACACTTTACGTTCATTACACTAACTCTGGTGGAACTGACCATCAAAGGACCTGGTTAACACCTTTATTTGAGGAGGAGAGGTGCCTCCCTGACATTCTCAGAGGCTGCTCTTAAAGCACACCTACATTTAACTATGCCAAGGATAAAAGCTTCTTTGCATTATGCTGCCACCCAAAGCAGCAAGGAGTTTATCAGCAGTGGTTCTGGTGAAGACCATCTGGGCTGATAGGAAGGGATGTTTTCCTTGACTTCAGCTTGTTACATGTTGCTCTGTTGGCGGCTCTGTGCCTTTTAAAGCTCTCTTGCTTAACTTCTAGACCATCCTTCCTCTGCTTTGTGATAGACACACTCATGTTGATTTATGCTGGAGATATATATTGGATGTATTTATTAACATATACATGTTAAGCACATATACACATACATACATACATACATACATACATATATGCAGGGGTTGAAACTCTGAAGTAAAAGTAATTCTGGAGTTTGCCTCTAAAAGATACAATTTTTTAAATGACCTGTTAATATAGCCTCAGGAAAGAGCCTGGGATGAGTGAAATGCCAAGGAGAAAGGAGGAAGAAGATGTGTCATCAAATTTGTAACTAGGCCAAAGAGAATACTATGGTTTTAGCTGTAGTTCTGTCAGTATGAATTTGTGTAAAACTATTGCATATGTATTTAAAAAGTGAGACTCTTCCATTCCAGATTCAGAATTTATACAAACCTAAAATCTATATTGAATTATTATATGAATGATTTTTGCTACCTTTTTTCTCAGATGGCTGGTATGGAAGTTGGGAAAAAGATTTTTTCAATTAATGGTGACTTGGTTTTTATGAGACCTTTCAATGAAGTGGATTGCTTCCTGAAATCATGTTTGAACAGCAGAAAGCCTCTACGAGTTCTTGTGAGCACAAAGCCAAGAGAGTAAGTTGTTCAATTTTTGTGGACCTAAAAAATTTATTCCATGGATGAGTAAAATAGAAAAGCAAACTATTAAGTAAATGTTGGAATTAAGCTCTCCATATCTATAGACATTAAAATCCATAATTTTTCACTTCACGAGCATCACTAATACAGGTCTTCACATGATAGGGAAAACTTCATTGCTTTTGGTGGCAAGTTATGGCTTCCTGTATTTTATGGTATTGGTAGAAATACTATTTTTCTTTTATGATGCAAATTTTACCATCTTGGATTAGATTAGTGACTAAACCATTCAGAATTCACGATAAGGAATAAAGAAATATATAATCAGCTATTAGTATGTTTGGTGCTCTGGTGTGATTAGACACAATTCAGTGTCCTTATGATATGAGATAAAGCCTAAAAGATAGTCCATGCTTGTACATACTTAGTAAGAGTCCTTTAAACAAAGCAAAACAAAATCTGATGATCTTTCTGTCTACCTAAGATTATAAAATAGTTTATGTTTATGTTATTCAGCCTTCCATCATTATGAGAAATTGTCTGAGAAAAATGATTTAAAGGAGTAGCAGTTTATTTTTTGCCTGTGATTGTAGAGGTTTCTGTCCCTCCTGGAGACGGGAGGGCACAGTGGAAGGAAGTTGCTCACCTAATGACAGAAAGCAGAGATAGGGGACAAGATGGGGCTCGAAGACAAGATGTGTCCTTCAAAGGCAACCCCCCCTTTGGCCTACTTCCTCCAAGTAGGCAGTGGCCCCATTAACCCAGCAGCTCTGTTCTCAGTGGGTTATTCCACTGGTGACCTTAGTAACCTCACCATCCTATCACCTTTCCACAGGATCATCTTCCAGGGATCAACCCTTCAACACGGGAACCTTTTGGGGGAACACTTCATATTTGAAATATAATAATGTTCATTTGGGGAAAAATCATAAAAATTTTTCTAAAGGAATATAATTTCTTGTAATGTAATCATCACACAGGAACAGCCACTACTGTTTGGAAATCAATGTTACATACAGAACACTACCATGCTCTGCATGCTTGTATAAAGCACACGATGATGAACTTGACATTTGCTGTCTTTTCATCTGTAATTTGTTTTCACCAACATTTTACCATGCCTTTGTCATATTTGCCATGAATTGTCTCACCAACTAACAGAACATGTGAATGTACTATATCTGAATCACTGTTTAAAATATACTTGTATCATTTTTCTACAGCAGTAAAAACTTAATTAATTTTAAGATAAATGAAGACTATTGTTTAGCAAACAAGATTTAAAATTACTTATTGACTTATTAAACTATTATAAATATATATGTGTAATGTTCTTGGACTGAAAAGTATTGTATATATATAAATTATATATAGAAAGATGATAGAATGTGAGCTATGTACTCTATGTACAGGTAGTATGTAAATACTGTGTATTCGGAAATGGCTAGGTACATACACTGTGCATAGTTTGAGTCAGAGTGCCGCGTATCGGGCTAGATTACCCAGCACATCTCTTTGTGACAATGTTAACTTCTCAAGGTGGATGGATGCTTTAACTCCTGCCAGCAATGTACCAAGTGACCTGGAAGAATGAGTGTGACTTGTTAATAAAGTTACTAATTCAGAAACTCCAGGCTAGAGGGCAGCAAAGAACCACAGCTCTGTCTTCCCTCTAAATGTAATATTTCCTTCCCTTTTATCCAGCCCTGTAAGTAAAGGCTATCTCAACTTCCTAGCTTCTGACACTTTTAGGATATTTAGAAGGGAAATGATACCCTGAAAGGAATAGAGAGTAGCATTACAATACAATCATTAAAAATCATACGTGCCGGGCTGGAGAGATGGCTCAGTAGTTAAGGCACTTGCCTCCAGTGCCTAAGGTCCCAGGTTCAATTCCCCAGTACCCACATATGCCAGACCCACAAGGTGGTGGCCCTGGTGCTCTCTCTCTCTCTCTCTCTCTCTCTCTCTCTCTCTCTCTCTCTCTCTCTCTCTCTCTCTCTCTGTGTGTGTGTTTCTCTGACTGAAAATGAATAAAATATAAAAAAATTAAAAAATAAAGTTCACCTAGATAATTAAAAAAAATCATACGTGCCCTCCTTATGAGCCCTGATTTGATTTAACTCTACAGTGAAGAACTTGAGGTCAACAATATCAACACTAAGTGGATAGTGGGGAACTCCAAGCCTCAGAGTTGGACCCTGTGTCTTCTGACACCGCCCCAGTCCTTGAGGCTCAATGTCTGGAACTTGACATTTAAGCCCATTTCCTCTACTTACCAACCATGTTGGCACTTCCCTGTCCTCATCTATGAGATGGCCTAAGAATGCTGTGTCAGAGAGCTGTGAGGACTCTTAGCAAGTCTCAGTTGTGCAGTTAGGGAGGTGGTTGCCACACTTAGCGCTCACTAGTGGTGTGGTCCTGTGCATGCCTTTATGTATAAAATATGCCTTTATGTATATAATAATTCAGTCATGGTGGTGCATGCCTTTTATCCCAGCACTTGGAAGGCAGAGGTAGGAGGATCGTTGTGAGTTAGAGGCCACTCTGAGACTACATAATAAATTCTATAGCTAGAGGGAGACCCTACTGAGAGAGAGAGAGAGAGAAAGAGAGAGAGAGAGAGAGAGAGAGAGAGAGAGAATGTTTTGTGTTATATTTAATGTGTTTATGGGACTGGAGAGGTGGCTCAGCAGTTAAAGGCATTTGTTTGCAAACCCTGGTGGTTTGGGTTCAGTTCCCTAGTACCCATGTAAAAGCCACACACACAGAGTGTCTGGAGTTTCTTCACAGTGACAGTAGGCCCTGGCACACACCTATTCTTTCTCTCTCTCTTTGCAAAGAAATAATAAATAAATGCATTTTTAAAATGTCTTTTAAATGTATAACTTTTCCCTAATGTTTTCACAGCATTATGAATTCTATATAAAACACACACACACACACACACACACACACACACAAGGAAGTCTTCTTTTTAAGAGATACCTTAGTAATAAATGGTCACAAAAATGTACCTCCAGTAAAAATAAGGTACAAGAAAATAAAGCAGAAAAAAAACAAAGAATAAGGTGTAGATATGGCATATAATACTTTATTACACAAGATGTAAATAGGATAGAGGGACATTTTTAACTTGGGAAATCATGTCACAACATTTGCTACTTAATGTTGATGTTTTCTCTACTATTAGGCTAGTTCCCTTAAGGAAAAATTCTGGTACAATAGAACGTTCATATACTTGAGAGTGTCTTGTGAACTGTATGGTATTAACCAGCATCATTAAGCTCTAGCTGCTAACACTAGTGGACACGCCCAGAATCCAATCATGGGGAGCAAACATGTCCTTAGAGATAGTGCCTCGCAGGCAGGGCTAGCACTCATGTTTATCTGTTAGTTTCTCGGAAATATTATGAAAGAATTTTCAATCTCCACATTTACATCTAGATTAACATAAATGGAGAGTTTTCCCATAACCACATAGTTCTGATTTATATAACAGTGAAAAGTTTGGTTGAAAGTTTTGACACATTAATGATATTCTAAAGACTTGCTTTCTTCTCAGTAAACCTGACGTGTCCCTGCCTAATACGGCTGAACTCAGTGCAGTTTTTATCACTGTGGCAAGCCCCTGATGTGATTTCCCTGTTTCCACCTCGGCTCTTTGGCCCCGTGTGTCTTTGCAGAACATGATGGCGGGAGAGTGAGGCTTCATCACCTCTTGGAAGATGAAAACCAGAGAACAGGCCATAGTGGGCCCAGTCATGGAAGATACAACAAACCCTCAGTGACCTTCCTCCTGCTGGGCCCCTCCTTCCATCTTGCTCTGTCTCACGATTGCAGCATCATGAATCCATTTAGGTGAAAGCTCTCAGGACCCACTTTCTTCCCCCAAACCCATCAGCT